>MU858157.1:0-123588 GCA_033297075.1 Rhypophila decipiens
CCCCCCCCCCCCCCCCCCCCCCCCCCCCCCCCCCCCCCCCCCCCCCCCCCCCCCCCCCCCCCCCCCCCCCCCCCCCCCCCCCCCCCCCCCCACCCGACCAATATTGAGAATCTAGACCATTGTGAGGGTTGCGAACCGAACAAGGCTGGCTGAAAAGAATATATGTAGGCTTGGATTCATCAGCTGAACTTTGTCTCGTAGAAAACTGCATAATCAACTTGCTCAGCGAGTAGATATGGGGGCATACATCGTGGGCCTCTCGGAAGAAGTACGTAGTAAAGAGTAATTATATGCGAAGGGCTTTAAAAATAGAGAAGAATTGGCATGAAAAAGGTATAAAGAGTCTGGTAACTTGCAGGTAAGTTCTTCTAGCTTCCAGCCGAGACAATTTCCTCTTCTTCACTACCAAGACAAAGACTTCGATAAACATACTCAATTTACCACCACTTACACCTGCAATCTCGTCAGAATCCCTTCAACTCACATTAGTCATAGAAGCAAGACAAGCATGACTCCCACAAAAACAACCCCCTCAGCATCACTCTCCTCAGCTGTCCTGGCCAGCCTGCCCCCCAAGGCAAAGACTCTCTGGGACGCTCACATTGCAAACTTCCCAACCAATGACACCTCGCGCTACCCCCAACCATTGGCATCCAGCAGCCCCGATGTGAGCGATGGCAAGCTTTGCGAAGAGCTGCGCCTCCCCGCCGACTCGGAGACCTTCCAGGCATGAAAGGCTGACGACTGGGCCTCCAAGAACCTATTCATGAACGGTCACTCCCGAGAAGACTTGCGGACACTCAAATATACAGTCGAAAAGATCCCCTCGAAGCCCGTGGACGGTACCAACCATGTGTATCCTCTGTACATCGCGATGCATGGAGGCGGGGAGGACAAGGACGGCACTGCGAACGACCGGGCATGGCAGCATATGATGGCCTCTTACAAAGGCAGGATCACCGACGGGATCTGGGTCGCCGTCAGGGGCATCGGTAATACGTGGGACATGCACTTCACTGGGCCCGGCCATGTCCTTGTCGAGAGGCTCATCGAGTACATGATCCTCTTCCACAACGTGGACCCGAACAGAGTATACCTAGTCGGCTTCTCAGCCGGCGGCGACAGCGGGTTCAGGATCGGGAACCGTCTCGCCCAGCGGTTTGCCGCTTGCGAGATAGGCGGGGGCGACCCTGGCGATGTTCGTGCTGGCAACTTTATGAACTTGCCCGTGTGTCTGCAGGTCGGCGAGCAAGACGAAGGATGGGTCCAGAGTAAGCCTCTGGGTCGGTCCAAACATGTCGCCCAGTTTGGCATCAAGCTTGACGTCCTGGCTAAGATTCATCCCGATTACTATACTCACAGTGTGTTCATCCACCCGACGGGCAGATACGAGGACGAAAGATACGATCCGGGCAATCGGAAGCACAACTCGTGGGAAAAAGGCAACTTCGACAACGACCAGACCGCCGGGAAGCCCACGACTATAATCCAGGACTATGTCGTCTGGCTGGAGCAGTACGAGAAGAACCGCCAGAACGCCGTGGACAACTGGGCCAGCCTGGGAATTACCCCTGCAGAAGTCGAGAACACCAATACCATCGACTGGCCCAACAACAAGAAGAGCCGCAATCCAACGCCTACCAAAGTCTTCTGGGACCTCGGGGTCGGGAATTTCAACGACCAACAGCCCAAAGAAGAAAAAGACAGATACTGGCAGTCGAGCGATAACTTTCGGTTCGTCCGTCCTTCAGACTTTCACGGCTTGACCCAGAATTACTGGCTTGCTATTGTTCCGCCGCCGCCAGCAACTTCGGCATCGCCTGCATACTATCATGTTCACAAGCCAGGCACCTCCATCATGGGCCAACTCGACAGGGCCAATAACAAGGTCATGATCGCCGTCACGGGGGAGACGGAAGATGACATAAACTTTGGCGTTCGAGTCCTCCTCCGGCCAGGAGTGCTGCGGGATCTTTCCCAGTCTATCGCAGTAGAGATCAAGACGACCATTGCTCGCCCGGAGAAAAAAGTGACTTCTGCAGTATTGGATGTTGGCCCTAGGCTGGTTGAGAGCGAGAGGGTCATCAAGGATACGCTGGTGCGGAATGATCCCAGCTTGGTGTTCACGTCTGATATCATTCTCGTCAAGGAGGTGGTTGGGGGTACTACTACGTGGTCGGCTTTGAAGTATACCAGTTAGTACTTGAAGAGAAGTAGTGAGCATGGATATGATGAACAAGCTACAAGGTTTCATGCATCAGAGATTGATGAACGAGATACACACCTAGGTACACGATGAGGACAGATCAAAGCGGCTTGTTGTAGTTATGTGGAAGTTCAGAAGATTAGCCGCCTAATAAAGAACTCTAAGGAATATTCGAATATCTTTCCTGGATTCTGAAGACCGTTTGTGTAATAAAAAAGAAAAAGAAAATCCTCTTGCTGTACGGAATTGAATTGTATTATGTAACCCTCATTGTCCCCACTCTGCAAAGCTTAAACAATCCAACAGTCCACCACTCCAACTCAACAAATCGACAATCTCACTCTCATTCTCATCTCATCAATCATCGTCATCACTACTTTCCATCTCGTCAAAATAGTTGATCTTAGGCACGTCTCCGGCAACGTTACCTTCCACACGACCTACCATGTTAGGCTTGAAGGTGTAATACTCTTCGTCTTCTTCTCCCGGCTGACCGCCTTTGACTACGGCATCGATCCCGTCTGCCACTCCCAGGAGTGTCTGCCTTTCTTTTTCTCGCTTCACATGCAAGCTCTTGACGATCGGCCATGGCTTCCAGTATAGGCCACTCATGAAAAGCACGACACCATCGTCCTTGTTTCATTTTCGAGTTTAATACGTCAGCCTCTGACAAGTGAACAACGCTGAACAGCAGGCTAAGACGGAGCGAGCATAGAACCAAAATGCAAAACAATACTTCAAATGACAGCTGGGTCGGACTTACATCAACTTGGGCCTTCCAGCCTGGCTTATCAACCATGGTCTCCCACCATTTCATCGAGGGCCCGACCTTGACAATATTCGGGATGCTGGCGTCTACGCCAAGCGCAACGGATTGACCTGAGCTCTGCATCACAGCAACAGCTCGCTTCTTTGAGGTGAACGTCTTGGTCACGATCCAGAGCCCCTTCTTCTTTACTGTTCTGGCATGAGGTGTCTTCATGATACTCCCGAGGTTGGCCTTGACCCAGTCTTCTAGGACATCAATCGGTTGGGCGTCGTGGTAGCTGACCAACCCGTCAGTCGGCACCTATCAAGGAAATCGACACTGTGCTCCACGCAAGACCCTTTACTAACTCACCTTCCCATCCTGGTCGAAATAACCACAAAGGCCAGGCCGGATGGCATTTGCAGACTCGTTTGGGTACAAGGCGTGACCATTTGAGCTGTTGGCAAAACACGCCGCGAAGGCCTTGTCGTTCTCATTGTGTGGAAGAACAACCAACAGCCTCGCGTGATTTACCTTTATCCTGACTTTCCGCGTCTCCTCGCGCCAGATCAAAAGTAAGAACTCGTCAGAGTCGCATTTGAAGCAGAATCTGACCTCTCGCCTGCCAGGCTACACGGGACCAAGACCACTCTGTCTGACGTGACTGCACTGACTCTCCAATGAACCCAACACTTATATCGCGGAATGGCCGACGCGAATTGCCCGGACCCTGTGTCGATGTGGAAGCGTTCGTCGCCAGTGATGAAAGTATTCAGGAGTTGAAAGACGCCCTGATGGCCATATCTCCCGACGGACTTGAACATATGGTCGAGACCATGATTTCCTGGGGGCCAGGCCGATGCATTAGGCATAGTGGCCTTGAAGAACATGACGGTCTTCTTAACAGCATCTAGTAAGATGGGCGCACAAACACTCTGTTCTGCACATGAACTGACTTTAGACTTCGATCGCATACAGCTCTATCGAGCCCAGATCGGGACCTCCTTTGAAGCGAGCCTCTTTGTCACCAGGTCAACGCAGGCGCGATGTGGTCGATATTGCAGAAATGCTGCAACGTCATGGTGTCATTCACAATTACGTTGATTTCCTAACCCCGAGCTATCCTGCATTCCGAACATGGCCGCTGAATGAACATGCTCGTATCGTCTGGGGCAATTCGATGGATGTTTGTCGATGGATTGTTCAATTTAGTCTCTTTACCCCTTGGATCTCTTCGAAGGAGGGGGGACCAACAGGCTTGGAAACCTTTCACGCAACTGTCAACTTCTACTTGGACCAGGATATGTTGGATAGAAGGCCTTCACTCTGGATTGTTACAAGCGATCGGCCCATGGAGTTGTTTTCGGATCCAGCTTGGATCCAAGTACTGGAGAGCGCCGAATTCTCTACTCCGAAATACGGCCCGCAGAACTTCAGACGCCTGCCCCCGGATATGGAAATAGCTCTGTTTGCATGTAACCTTGGGTCTTACGCTTGGAGGGGGGTGTTGGAGATTCTAGGAAGCGAGGTTGAGAAGGTGAGCTCACCGCCCCTCGAAAGCTGAATGCATTTCCATCAGAATCGAAGCAGAATGTGCTCATTCTCTCTTTATATACCAATAGGTCGATGTGGCTTCCGAACATGACGAATCAACCTTCAACCTAGAGCGAATGTACCGACATGTGTACCGGATTGAAAAGAGACTGGCAGAACTTTCCCGGATATTGAGCGATAACATATTCGTCGTTCGCTCATTTCAAGCTCTGGTCATGAACAGCCAACTGTTTCCCGGCCATCCGTTATCTGCCAAACGTACGGGGTTCTCAGCGCAGGATTATTTGAGTAGTGACGATACCGACCCAAGACAAGTGCTCTTCCACGAGCTCCAGAAAGCCGTAACCTTTCTTGAAGCGAGCATCGGCCGGGTTGAGAACCTGACCAGAGAATTTACGAGCACCCGAGACTTTGTAGGTCCCTTTTGATCACATACCGCTTTGGTGTCATCTAACATACTGTCCCAACTGTGCCCATTTTCTGGACTAACCTATGGGGCCTTTGGGACTTGCCTGCTGGCCACCCTCTAGATACTTCGCCGTGTGGCTCTAAATCGGGGCAAGACGATAGAATGGGTTACGACCGAGTCTCTGAAAATCAGCTTCGTCATGCAGAGCTTTACCCAGGTTCTCGGCTTTGCGGTGCTTCTCCTCTTGCCGCCAATATTCATATCGGTGCGTTGCCTTCTTCTCGTTTCTGCACGGATGTCCGGAAACTGTCCTCGACTTTACTAACCTCTTTGTTATGGATAGACCTTCCTCGGATCTTCGATTTTTGTCTTTGATGTAGAGATTGGGGAACAAGGCAGCGTCCCAAGCTGGGAAGTATCGAGGCAGGGGCTGGTGCTGTGGCTGAGCACCGCCTTGCCAATAACCGCCATCTTTCTTGTCATCCTGTACTGCATCTACTGGAGGTCTTCTGGGATTCGAAACCCCGTTTCCGAGTATGTGGTCGCACTTGGAGGTGTGCTGCGTGCAGGTTTTTCTGAATACATGCGTGCACTTTTTTGCCTGCCGCGTGGCACCAAGAACTCCAAGAACACCAAGGAAACCGTGTACACCTCTGCCGGGGTTTGAAATGTGAGGGCGGGCATGGATATTTGCAGACAAGGCACAACCTTCGAGGTTCACCATACTAACGTAGGCAAGATTCAGGGACCTGCCTATATGCATTGTTCTAGAGTACTAGCTACATGTATTCCAACTATAATATGTATTTTCACATATATATTGTGTCTACTTTAGACGAATATAAACAGTGTTTTGACGATTTTCCGGTTCATGTTGAAAGAAGAGAAGGGGCACGTATGCTCGGTCGAAAGCCATATACGTGGGTGTGAAGATCAGACATATGCTTTGCTAGCTTTAAGCTGCTGATGAATTTCTTCTTAAGAACTGGATAAGGGTCTTTTCAGCATTCGTTATTTCACACTCTATCAGGTACTCATTTATACACCCTCTTTATACCTACTTTAACACCCATCAAATCTGATGGTTCTGTGGCCTGTGGCGGGGATCACATCTGGTTGGTCAAATTTCAAGCAGGCTCCAACATGGTTTAGCATAAACTGCAGGCGGCACTCAGTCAGCCTCACCCCGCGCGTTGCTTCGAGGAAGGAGAGGGACGAGGAGGGGGCCTACTCCGTGCCCGGTAAAGGTCAGGAAGAAGGCTCCGCGGCTTTTCCAGGTTTCTGCTCAGCTTGTGACCTTTTCATGATTCCCGATGACCGCCCAAACTTCAGAACACTGACGGCCATCTCGGTTTTGAGCCACGATACCACAACAGGACCATTTTATCTCATATTATAAGCCACCATGAGCCCTCCCGCCTCATCTGCCGTGCTTGACGCGTCAGGGGCGCTGGAATCTATTCCAGCTGTTGGATCGGCACAAAACGGCACTAACGTCCCGGACGGGCTCGACGAAAAGGAGCCACAGCCAGAAGGGATGATACTTGACGAAGTGACAAACACACACTTAAAGGACTTGGACGACTTTTCCAACAGACTGAATGAAGCCGCCAAGAACGTCCTTAAAAAGAAACAGGTCTATGACAGGGTCGTGTCATTCACGACATACTGGTCGCCCAACCTTGTCGACAATGACAGGAAGTTTATCGCTAAGGAGGCAGATGCGTTGCATGAAATCTTCAGGGACGATTATCACTTTGACGCTAAGAAGCATGTAATCACAGGCGAGGAAGACTTCCATTGGGAGTTCCGGGAAGCTCTGAGGGATGCCATCGTTGCAGCAAGACCCAGGAGGAAAGGCGAGTCGAATCTACTCATATTCTACTACAGCGGACACGCGTCTGCACCTGACGGTTGGAACGGCAAACAAACACTCACACCCAGTTTCGACGCGCACCCGGACAGAGATAGCATCGCTTGGGACACCATTGGCTTAAATCTCGCAAAAGAGGTCGCCTGCGACTTCCTCTTCATCTTTGACTGCTGCTTTGCCGGCGCAATGATCAATCCGCAATAGGTCTTCAAAAGGAGGTGCGAGGTCCTGGCCTCGTCCTCGCCCACCGTCCCTACTGCCAGCACCAAAAAGCACTCGTTCACCAAGGCGCTGGTTGCAGACCTGCGCACGAGCGTCAAGTCCGGCGTCCCTCGCGATATTACCATGATCAATACCCGAATCGCCTCTCCAGAAGTAATGGACGGACTCAAGCAAGACCCCCAACACTACATGTACTCGAGGCCGGTCCAGCCTTCGATCCTCCTTCACCCACTCAAGGACGGCTCGCTAAGTCCATCCCAGCAAACAAAGTTGGAGACACCCCCGTCCGTCCGGGCACTGGAAAACATATCAAACGCAAGGGTTCTCTTCAAAGTCACCTTCGAAGACCACAATGACAAACCCCTGGTGGAGGAGTGGGAGAGAGCCATCCGTAGCTTACCCTTGAAGAACGTCTCGCACTTCGAGGCACTCGCCGTCGTGCAGAAAGGTCCGAGACGCCACACTTCTCTCTGACCTAGACGTCTCCAACCTCCGCGCCTTCGTCCTCTCCAGGCTCAATATGTACTGCTGCTTTAGGACACAGTCGTGCACCGCCATAATGTCGATGCCCTTGTGGCTCTGGACCTATCTTGTCCGCCACCCGGCATACGAGGCCATCGCCGTCATCAGGTCCAACGACCTGAGATCGACAACTCAAAGATTTCCTTTGCCCACGGCAACCGACCCATACCGGCCGCGGGCGGTCAAATCTGTACCGGAGATAGAATCAGCATTACAAGGTCATGCAGCAGCGCTTATTCCTTTGGCCCCCCAAAAAGAAACACCATCTTCCACAGGGAGCGTCTCGAAACCCCACCCTCTGTCCTTACGGAAGGAAACATGGAGCTCTAATTCGTCAGCGTCATCACCTCGGATGTGGAAGGGCAAAGAAAAAGTTATCAGCGAGGCTGAAAGCAGCACTGCAACAGCGGCAGCAACAGCACCAACAACAATAGCAGCATCAACATCAGTACTATCACAACAGAGACAGTCGTGGACGGCCAGACCAAGGCCTCACTCGTCATCACCGACCATAATGCCGCCAACGGAAGGAATGCCGCTGCCCAATTCCTGGGGCATCGTCGGCACCAAACATGATCCGTTCCGCGACTGCAGCCCCGGCAGCAAAGACCAGTATCTAAAGACCGTTCGCAAGCTCAGAGGCCCCGATAGGAAGAGGTTACGGGAAATAGTGAGCCAGAACCCACCCATCGGGCTCTTTTCCACTCCTACTGGTCACCATCAACTCCATTCTGTTCCGGGGATAACCGCTTGATTGAGATTAAACACACACACTCTCACATCATGTACATATATACATTTTTCCTAACATGAACCTATGTCTTTGGCTCGTCTCTTCATTTGCTTTTGTTTCTTCTTCTTTCTGCTCCTTTCCTTTTGTTTAAATTCCAACATCCCATCTGTGCCTATTTCCTTTTTTATGCGATTAACTACCATACCCTGTACTATTAATACTACGATGCTCAACTAGCAGAATACCACACTACTTTTTGATACAGGCACCGGTCCAGTTGGACGTTCCAACCCAGCCAGGGCACTAATTGTAGCCAGTCAAAGCATCTATTCTAGAAGTCAAGGCATCTGCTCTAGCCGGCTGATGCGACTATTCTAACCCCAGCCAAGGAATCTATTCGAGCCTAGGAAGGACATCTTTCCCCGTCAGCCAGTGAATTCGAGTCAGTCAAGGCAAAGGGCATCTAGACGTTATAGAAGAATTGTGCCTGTATGAGAATAGTGATGCCTTTTTATTAGACCCCTACAAGATATTAACGTGTTCTCGAAGATCTTTACACCCGGCAGAGGACATATAGCACTTAGTATCCATACTGACTAAAAGGGGCGTTAGATCCTGATTCTAGAAGGCATGTTGCAGCAGCAGAGAAGATGTCGCTATAAAAGGTATTATTCATTGCATTATTGAGGTTTTGTTTTCTTCCTCCATCGAAATCATTCCAGACATATCTATCGTAAAAGGTATGATGTATAAAAGAGCAGGAGATCCATAGGTAACTGAGCGGCGCCGATGAACAACAAGACGAAGAGAGAGGATTATTAAGGCAGAGAGATAGATATCCACTCGTAACTTGCTCCCTTTCAAACAGCAAAAAAGTAAAACGAAACAAGGCATCAACATGTGAAAAAAACCTCCATACAACTAATTAGTTCCAGTGGGATATCGAAAAATGTCAGAACCATACCTCCCACGCATACGCTATGCTCCTCATCCCTTGCTATGTTGAAAAAAAAAAAACTTTTCCTCCCACCCATTGGCTATATAGCCGGCCAAAAAGACAAGTCCCGCATTTCCCGTTTCCTTAAGGTTACACGTCAGCAGAAAAAGGAAATCAAGAGAAAAAATAGAGATCAACGGATAAGAAGACGAGACGGGCTTAAGTAAATGCATTTCTCATATATAAAAAGGAAAGCCAAACCAAGGAAACTAAACGAACATGAGAAAGATAGCAAACGCATATGAAAGAAACAAGCTATAAAGACATACAAGAACAGTAAAAGTACAAAATGTCAGAGATTACTCGACGATGGAGATTATAAAAGAAGTTGAAACGGGGGTGGGCAAAGGCCAAGGTTAGTGACGGGTAACATGAGAAGCATAGACAAGAAAGAGTATTTGTCCAAGCAGAGTGAGATGAAAGGTTCATATATATGAAAAGAGGGTTTCGGGTAATATCCAAAAAGTAGAAAAGAACAAACAAAACGCAGGTCGAACTTGCTGGTGTAGATGTGTTGTTGCTTAGAAAAGGATCGTGGTCTTCGTTTCCATCATGCCAGTCGTGGCTCGTTCATAATTGTAAGGTGCAGGGAAAGAAAAAAAATGTTGAATGAATGAATGCTCGCTTGCTCGGTCGGGTTTCGAGGAAGGTGGTTGATTTTTGAGGATCAGAACCATTTCCAGTTGACACCCTCCTCCAGCTTCCTCAGCACACCAACGGCGTCCACGTACAGCCTGCTTCGACCTCCGACGCAGTCGTTCTCCAGTTGGCGGCGAACGAGACCAACGACACCCCCGGCTTCGCGACGACCGCGCACCCGAATCACGTCCTCGAGACGAACCTCGGGCGCAGCGACCATGCGCAGCCAGGCAAAGACTTCTTCCTCGGCAGCTATCGTAGCGGTATTGGATGAAATACCATTACTGCCACCTCCGCCGGCTGAGATTGGACTGTTTCCGCCGCTGCTGCTCCGGTGACGCTGGTGCTGACGGGTGTCTCCTCCCATGGGCATCATGGAGCTGGTACGCGCACGGTGTCCAAAGGCCCAGCAGATCAGAGCGCATACATACAGGCCCCAATAGTCAGCCATGTCGGTGGACCATGAGGGCGCCATTCCGGCATTCCCTGACGGCTGACGGGGGTTGTAACCACGCTCTAGGAAAAGGATGATAGCCCGGGCGGCATAAACGGTAGCCCTAGCAGCGTTCAAACCGGCAATCCCACTGTTGCTGGCGCTGATGTTGGAGGAGCTAGCAGCAGGCCGGTGGTATTGTTCTGCCCACAGTTTGAGACGCTTCTGATGCTCGTGGAACGATGTGGCCGGCAGTACTTTCTGTGAGAAGACCCAAGAATCGCCTCCCACGGCGAGAAGGTCATGCAGAGGCGTGTGGTGCAGGGCCAGGTACGTGTTGGCAACGGGGCAGTGCCGGTAGAGCGAAGCAATGCGCTCCTCAGCCTCCAGTGAAAGGGGGTCCTGTGGGTCAGGTTGCAGGGAGAGCTGAAGCTGAGATGGCTGGTCCAAGTCAAACTGGCTCCCGACATGCTGTGTATGCGACTCAATCTCGTTGACGGGCGAATTGTTGGCCGAGACTGATGTAACAGACCGCAGCTGACGGCGAGGTAGCCGGAGCATCTCCACGCCGAGGATGGCCATGCGGTCGAAAGGAGAGTGCTGCTGAAGGCTCTCGGGAGTGATCTGCTCCGCCGGGGGCACAAAGGTCGGGACACCAGCCCCGGGATCGGCATCCAACAGCGAAGCCCATTCCTCGGCTGAAGAAGCCTCCCAGAGGGCGCTGCTGCGGCCCGTGAGCGGTATGGTGGGCGGGTTCATGTGGCAGTCTAGGGCACGTCTCTGTTGTTGGTAGATGGCGGCATGGCCATCGGTGACGAAGGATGCAGCAAGGAGGCGGCGGCGCTGCTCGACATCCAGCCAGGTGCGCCAACGCTCCTCGGCAGACATGTGCTGGTCTGCTGCTGCCGAGTGCAGTGCGTGGTCGAACATGGCCGGGTTGTGGTACAGGACCTGTTGGTTCGCGATACCCTGTGAGTATGTGTGCCCGAAAGCCCCAGCCCCAGCCTGGGCTTGGGGAGGAAAAGAGAGAGTTGGCTGATTGGAACGCTTGGGAGCAAACAAAGAAGACCACGAAGCCCGCACCCTGGGGGGTGAAGGAGTGTGGGGCGACGACGCAAAGCCGTGGCCGAAGGAGGAATTGGACGAAGAAACATTCCTCAAGGGAGAGTTGAATGACGGGGAATAGGCCGAGGAGAAACTGCCCCAAGGAGTGCTAGGATGCGTGCCCATCTGCGGCGGCACCGAATAAGAGGACACGGCAGTAGACATGGTAGTGTTGGTGGCCGTGGTTGGCGTGGCCGAAACCCACGAGGAATCCGAAGAGGCAACAGAAGCAGTGCTGGGAGACCAAGCCCCCGTGTCGACGAGCCAAAGCCCGCCGTCATCCGAGGGAATAGAGGACGACGAGAACGACGAGGACAACGACAACGACGTAGCAAGAAACTGCGGAGAACTCACCCTCGAGTAGAGAGATTCAAACAGCTTCGACGTCTTGGTGACAGCCTTGCGGCCGCGGAAGCGCGCAAAGTGCTCGCACAGGAGGATTGCCTGCATGATCTGCAGGTCCCATTGCGTTACCTATTCCAGAGCAAACATTTTGGTTTGGCCCTTGGTCAGCATTCAGGACACAATGAGAGTCTTTGAGAAAGGCTTACCCGTTTGGCCTCTTGCCAGGCATATTCATGCAAGTGATTGCCCCTAATGCGATCCTCTCTCCCATTGAGATACTGCGTGGCCACGGCAGCCATGGCGCATCGCAGTATATCATGCGGCGCTTGTTCGAACGACGGTCGATGCACGATGGGGAGGTGAGGGTGGACTTGAGACCAGTACACCTCGAGGTAGCCAGGGATCGCCAGGCGCACAGGTCGCGCCAGAGGGATTGCCATTGCCACTCCAGGCATACCGCATGCTCCTCCCATCTCGAGATTGAGAGCCGAGAGCATATCCGTCCCGCTAGTACCATGATCCCCACCCGGGCTCCTACCGGCGCCATCATGCTCGTTGTATCTCTCGTATCCTACCCCTAGGCCGCCCAGGACACCGATACCATCCAGTATCAGCCCAGGGTGTGTGTCTGCCATCATTTCCTTTTGACGCCCTAGGCTGGCGAGCGCGTCCACGCGAGATGGAAGCGCCGACGAGACAAGTGCTGCCGTCGTGTGAGAAGATGTGTTTGGTGGCGGGGTTGAATTACGAACAGAGCTAATAGAATTGCTGTGCTGATGAAGAGCCCTAAACGTGCTTGTTGACGCGCTGCTCAAGCCCGAGCCTCGGCCGCCTTCGGCAGGCCCATAGCCGGTCATGGAGACATCAAGCATTGGACCACGGAATGTCTGCGGCTGCGGGCCCGAGCTGTAGCTTGAGTGATTCGGGTAAAACAAGGGCGGGGGCGGCGCTTGCATGCCATCCATGCTTCCTCCCCCGGGGCTGTTGAGGTCGCGTTGAGCAACATTTGGATACGGCGAGACCAGGCGGGGCCAGTCACTTGTCGGTGAGCGATGGCTATTGCTGGGCGGCTGCTGCATCCAATACCGGTGAGGCTGCCCGGGAATGTCCGAAACTGGAGTATACGTGGTGCTGCTGTTCGAGGCTGATGACGGAAACGGAGAGACGTCATCATTCGGATGGCAGAGGCCGGGAAGATCGGGTATCTGCAGACTCGGCAGTGGGTTCGTCATCATGTACATGGCCCGCGGCGACGAGCTCCTTGCAGGCCGGTACGGCTCCATGACTGGCTGATAGCCCCCACCCAAAGAAGAAGGTGGCGCAGGGTTGATGATGGAAACCGACGATGACATGCGGCCATAAATGGTGTGAGGAGTAGAAGGGTGGCTCCCCGGAGCCGGACTGCTCAGCTGTGAATAGCTTTGCTGTGTCGCTGGCGCGCCGGGCGTTTGTGGAACATCGGCCGTCGAGCTCGGGGACGCTACTGCTTGTCCGGACGATGACACGACAGGCGAAGAGCCGGCCGGAGACTGGCGAAGTGACGGATGCTGCAGTCCTCTTACGCTACTTCCCGTCTTGGACGACACACTGTCGCCCTCTTGTTCACTGTTGGGGCCGCCATGTCAGTGTCAGTATCAAACAAGAATCTTGCGGCGCCACTCACTGTCTTTGTTGATGGCGTGCCAGGAGGTCTGGCCGATGGAAGGCCCGATCACAGCCAGGGTAGGTGCATGGATATCCTGGAGTCTGGTGACTTAGCTGGTGACGCCTATGTAGACCACTGTCAGTACTCTGCTCTGCGAGCCGGTCGAGTTCCCGTTCCCTCACTCACCGCAGGTGCTCGGCTCTCGTGAATGTCTAGGCCGGCAGTCAGCATATGGAGCGACGATATTCTTAAGTAAACTTTTCCCCTCACCTTGGCTGGTGTACATATGTCGCAGACGTGGACCGGGACACCCTTCTTTGCTCTGCTCACTCGGCCCGTGATGGGAGTGAGTCTCATGGGAATGTTGTGCGGGTTGGGAGGCATGGGAGGCATGGGCCTCATGGGGCTGTTGGAAGCGTGAAGACGAGCTGGGCCCAAGGACGACGACGAGGCCCCAGAACCATATCCTCCAGATGTCGGATCCATCGAGTCGTTGCTCGTGGTGCTTGGGCGGCGAGCAGTCGTAGTCGTGGGTAGAGACGATGAGGACGACGAGATGGGGCCGACCGACTTGGAACCCCGGGTCGAAGTGCCGCGCCTTTTGCTCTGAGAAGCGGGAGGAGCTGGGTTGATATCCTCTTGGACGGCCAGGCCAGTGCTACTAACATTTCTCGGATGCCGTTGCGTGTTGGGAGAAGCTTCATGGTCCTGGCCCATGTTGGCCGACTGGCCGGATGGCCGTTCCCTTTTATTGGTGTGGACCGTGTGGTGTCCCGGCTGGTCGTCCAGGTCCTCGTTGTTCACATCCATGATGAACTTGAGACTAGCCATGATGGGCCGTAGTAGTCTCTCAAATTGGAAGTAAGATACCAAGTTAGTAATACACAGCCCTCTTGGACTGCCTCGACAAAAAAAAGGACGTGGTAGTCAAGGGGAAAATAAACATCAAGCAAAAAAAGGGCAAGCCCCGCCAAGTACACCCGCGCGGCTGCAGCACACACGCAGCTGGCGTAGACGCAGAGTAGACGCAGGCGCAAGAGACGAGGGGGGAGACTTTCAGGTACAGTCCTCAGTCCCGGGACGCTAGGCAAGGGCAAGGGGAAGCATTCAGGTACGGTACGGCGAGGAAGAGGGAGAGAGAGTGAGAGCGAGCGCGAGACTGGAAGAACGAGGACTGATCCATTTGCACCAAGTTCTCCATCAGCTCAACCGTCGAGTGGGAACGATTTTCTGGGGACTAGAGCAGCGGTAGGCGAGAGGCGCTGCTATTCTCAGGGCCGCAGAAAGGTGTGAAGAGTGTGTTGCAACAACTAATACTAGAAGATGGGATGATAAAAAGAGTGACCTCGTCTTGGCGTACTTGGAGTGGGCTTGTCGACTGTTTGGCGTGTTACTCCAACACCCTGGCCCCTGTAAGCTGCGACAGGAACAGGGGGGGATCAAGAGGAGGGGGGGATACCTCCTCCGTACCTCAGTACATATGCATGGTTGCTCGACGGGATGGCTCGCAAGAAAACCGAAAAAAGAGGCTGCAAGGTACTTTCTACTCACTGAAGAGAAGCGTAGCAGTTGATCTCGAGGGTATAGTTTACCAGGGCCAGCAGATTTTCTTCCGGGATACGGAATTGGTACAGAATACGGGATATCTGCAACTGGACATCTTGTTTAGCATACTCGTTGTTGGCTTTCGCTTTTTCTCGCCGTGCTGTTTTCCGTGCCGCGAAAATAGGCGACAAATATCTAGCTCGTGGTAACAAGTGCTTCTTTTATTTCTCAGGAGTTGGCCACCTTGGATTTCAACTTGACGGGGTTTCCGGTCAGGTCTGAGGTAGTTGTTCATTCCATGTTCACGGCAAGACACTCGCCGGTAGGCTCAAGGGGTATTGAAAAACGGAAACTGACCTGGGCCACCTGCCGATACCATTTTGGGCAGTTTTCACTTGTTCTTAGAACGCAAAAGGCGACATCCGTGGTCCAGTGTTGCGGCACTGCTGGTTGTTCCCTGTCTTGGTCTGCCAGGTATGTACATACGCCAGGAACAGTACGCCCAGGTCTCCTGCTGAGGCCACACACAAGCCCTCTCTGATAGGGCTGCTTTCTCGAAACAAATTCTCGAAACAAATCAACTGGAAGCGGCCAGCTAACCGGCCAGCACCGAATAAAATCCCCAACACCGCAAAAAAGCCATCTGCTCGAGCGAGTGCCTTCAAAAGTTGGAGGGCAGAGATTTTCTGCCAATTGCCTCGAAAGGGACAATGGTACAGATCCGGTCATTCCCCAACAGCTGTCTGCCGTCCCGCTGCTGGACGTCCATGGGTGGCATTTTAGCAGGTGTTGTCGGCCATAATCTGACAATGTGAGGCGCAGGAGTCGACTCCTGCAGCACCTGGCCAAAACCACACATAAGCAACAGCCCGCTATGCACCAAATAGTCGTAGCTCGATGCAGCCTCTGTGTTACACAGGTCGAAACCCATCGTCTTTTCGAAGCCGCTGAATGTCGGGGCCGTCAGAGAACAACTGCACCGAGCCTTCCACTCACGCCTCCGTCCTCAGAACGCCAGTCCAGGTAGGAGGTAGGATACAAGCGGCGCAAAGGGGTCAGATAGAGTCCCGAATCTAAGCTTCTGGAAGACAGCCATCAGATAGAACGCTGTGATATCCGTCACCAGTCGCATCCGAGATTACCGAAATATGCCGGTGTCGGGAAAGTAAAGTTGGGCAATGATTTTTGCACATAATCCCCATATGACCGCAGCTGCAAATCCGAACGTGCTATTGCCGCTGACGGAAACCAAGAAGTCGTGATGATGAACAGACAGTTGTTAATGTTTAGCGCTCTGACCCGGGTCCTGCTCCGAGATGGGTGGGCATGAATTTTAGCGCAAGTGATGTGCAGTACGGATACGGAGTACGGATACAGTATGCCAGTATCCGGATGTCGGTGGGCGCTTGTTCTACCCACAGTCCAGTCCACCTCTTGTCTGATATGCAGTTGCCTGGAGGTGAGCTACTCTCTTGCATCGTCATAGTTCCCGGGATGCATCCTAACGAAGTAGGATAAACGCGACAACCGGATCGTTGGGATGAAATACACCGAACTTGGTCCCAATCCAGTTGACTTGGGGGGAGATGCAATCCTGGGATCGCTACAGCAGAAATCCGGACTGGGAGTATCCCTGCAGCGTCCATGAGCATTGGTCTCAACTGTCTATCAAACAGCACGGTTTCGCGTAGCCTGATGCAAGCAATTCCCGGTGTGAACCCAGCAGTCTGGATAGTTATCCGTATCAGTGTCAGGTGAAGCGAGAATTGCAGTATTCAAATTTTTTTCTGCGCCGGGACTCCCTACAGTCTCTTCTCCAGACGTTGCTCACTTGCCTCCAAGCAAGACCAAGGCAGAGCTCAACTGTCAATGGTTGTGTGGACGGACAACAATCTGCAGCCGAGGGGCTTAGATATTTGGTGAGATGTCATTGGTCGGAAATTCCTCGACGCCGCTTGCTTGTGAGATCCTATTTTTGTTGGACAGAAAACTGACAGTGAGTAGCATTTAACCAATGTCGCATTCTTAGGACTCTCAATCCACTGTGGTGCGTGCGAATCGAGATGTGGTAATCCGAGAAGAAGAAGCAAGCTTTCTGCTACATTCTGCCGATGGGAGAGCAGGTCTGTCTTGCAACCAGCTTTCTCTGAGGTTTGGTTCATCGAGATGGACAAAAGACAGGGCTTCAAAGCTCCCCACCATCATCAAACAGCCGCAGATCTGGGGGCGACGGGAAAGATATTAAGTTTTGGGCTTGACAGGTGGCACCGACAACGGAAGCCGGGGAAGATGCTAGCTGGGCCCATAAGCCGGCCGGGAATATATTGACCAGCGCAACAGTGTGGAGTTACCCGTCGAGTAGGGCTTCTTGGCTACGGGCGTGGTGAGCATGAGCCGCGAATGACTGGGGGCGGGATACGTTTGAAAAACGGTGCTTCGAATTGATAGCGGAAACCTGTCCCGGGAACAACAGCCCGCATGACAGGCTCCTTCGTAGGCGGACACGGCTCAGACCCGGCGACTTGTTGACCGGCGGTCCTTCTTCTGCCGCAAGAAAGGGCTTCAGCTTTTCAGCCTCGTCCACTTTTTGGGGTACAAAGTGGGCGATTTTTCCGCTATACGAAGTTACACATGTGGTTGGAAATGGTTTGGGACTCAGCTGGGCGGCTAAATGGCATGCCAAGGCTTTCGAGATCGGGCCTACTCCATCTTGTATAGTTTGCATCTCTGTGGAAAGGGTCACGATACCTGCGTCCAGCGAGAGTGGTGAGAAGCGCGAGCGTCAGTTAGGCAAGAACAGTGCATATCAGCAAACATTGAAACAGAGAGTGAATGAAAATCCCAAAACATCAAGCCATACCGAAGCAAGTGTCATACACCCGAGCGTATGATAAGCAGCCATCGGCATGCACCATATTGCGAATTTGGTACGACAGGGTCTGGGCTGGTTGGCGGTTCGACGGACGTTGTCGATCTTGTCATGGAGTAGGACGAATGCCGAAGGAATTGGCGATCATTACATGCATGTGCGCAGCCTCTCTCCTGGATTCATGTTGTTGGTGACGAAATGGCGGGGAGAAGCGGCAGCCCAGGGCAACAAACGCGAAACATTTCAAGGCTATTGGCCTGAACTGAGCATGTCGACATTGCTTTTGCATAACCATCTCGTGGGGTTTTGGCGGCGTCTGGCAAGCCTTAACCGTTGTCGGTGGTGCGCTTGCGCTTGTCGGCTTGTGAAAAAGGGGTGTGGGCGAATTTTGGGTGTGCTGAATCGCGTTTAATTGTTTGCTGGGGTAAGTTGAAACACGATTGCAAGTGGCTAATAGGACGAGAAAGAAAATGATGGTGTAGAGGAAGCGATTGCATGGCACGGCTAGATCAAGCCATTGGAAGCTTTTACGAGCAGTGTTCTACCCTAACTGGGCCTCTGCCGGCCGACGAGTACCGAGTACCGGTGTGAAGGTGGGTAGCCGAGCGGTGGACTCTGGGATACACTTGGAAGGAACTATCGTTCCTCGGCGGGAAGGGTCCGCACAGGATTGAGGCAATTGACAAAACAAATGCGTGAGCCAGATCAATAGTTGAAAGTGCGAGTGCGAGCTACTACTTCGCTGGCAAAAGTATGGACCCGACCTGCCGACGGATCGAGGGAAGTGGTCTTCAGCTTTCCTTCCAGCTTGGATGTCCCGACTCCCGGTCCCCCGCTTGTCTCAAGGTTCCAACTTCCAAGACACCAAGAGTGGGGCAATTAGCGGCCGGCGGGCTGCCGAGACGGGTAGAGCGCTTAGCTGGTGGCTGCCGATTGGTCCGATGGCCGCCGTTGACATCTTCTCCACAGCATCTGAAAACGACGCTAGCAAGATCGGACTGATTGAGCAATCAGTCCTGATCAAGCAATCAATCGATTCGATCCTGCCAACAACCGCCCATGGACTGGGCTAGTTTCTTCATCTCACCACACCATAACCCGCGTCAATAGCGGCAATTCACCTCGTCAATTCCTTCTTGTGGAACAAGTAAATCAACTTTGTGTGGTGCACCAGCTCTCTGGATCGATCCTTTCGGTAGTCCGCATGTTGCACAACTTCGCATAGCCGCCGACAAGCGCAGCAAACACATGGAGAACACATGGTTTGCATATCACGGTGCCCTACCACATTGCCATTGACCACACCACTCCGTACTGCCGGTACGGTACAATCCTAACACCGCGGCTAGCTTGGCCGAATGCCGAATCCTACAAGTTCGATTCCTTACGGATTTGCTAGGGATGCTGCGGACTTGGACATTTTCCACGATGCCGCGTAATCGATATCTGGTTCTCGGGCCTCTTCAAGTAGGATCAGACTAGCGAATGGATGACGAGTGGGTGTCATGCCTTTGCCGAGCGGAAGAACCCGAGGGAATAAGATGTCAAGGTGTCGGTGGCATTCTCTGAAGATGTACACAGGACATTTACACAAAACTGGTTCAGATTGGACCGACACAACTTGCTAACCGTTCAGGAATCAATCCGTCGGACACTCAGCTCGGAATGCTCGGAACAAGTTACAGCTGGTTCTCACTCGACGTTCCCTTGAGGGAAAGGATTGAAAATTGTTCGTCAACGGATGCGAGCTATGTACGAGGTATGGGGTTATTCAGCCTCTCAGGGCGAACATATCCCACGTGGAATATTAGTGAGACGGCAATTACCTGAGACACTCTCATTGGTCTGTAAAGTGGTCCGTGGGTCTTGCCGATTGCGCTCCTGCTCCCAAATGCTGTTCCTATAACGTGGAAGACAGAAAGCGCAGTCTCCCGCGAATTCGGTCCTTGTTGGCGGGAGGTTGAATTTGCCAAGTAACAACGGCACTTTGATATTTCCACCCAAAAGCCCACTACACTCGTATGGGTTAGATCAACTGCACGGACCACAGGCAGCAATGTTATCGGTCTTCGCTAGCGACGCTAGTAATTGCGTGCATTTGCGCCCCAGCGCTTAACGATATTTATAGTGCTTTCTACCTGCAACGGTAGCCTTGGCAGATAACAACAGCTGGTGCCCCTCGCCCATTGCCCCTCATTCTCCTCACAAACTTCAACTCGAAGGTCGGCGCAGGAAACATTTTCTGCATCACGGACGCAAAAAGAAAACCGATACCACGAAACCTCGGATAGCGCATCACAAGATCAGCTCTCTTCTGCGAAGAATGGAGCCTCCTCTACTACACAAGACCTTTGTCGATATCACGGATACTACTCAAAAACCCCAAATATTGACCGCCCTCCAAATCCCAAAACAGATTTCTAAGATGAGTGGCTCTGTGAGCATCCATATGCAGCCGGCCCTGCCAGTTGACAGAATTCGAAATCTTCCGTGACACAGCATGGAAGATTCGGTCAGTGGTGAGCTGTCAGAGCGAGGTTGCAGTTAGAGGCACCGCGAGAGGCAGATTATCCACAGTCATGGTTCGGGCCACGAGGGAGGTGAGACGACGTTGACGCGGTCAGCAAATTCAACCCTACCAGGTCGCTCGCTGATGATCGTCTTGGTCTATCGTCATGAGTATTGACACCAGCATGATCACCGTTGCCGGCCAGAAACAACCGAGGAAATCGGCCATTGTTTTCTAATGGCATCTTGTTTGGCTGTTTTGTGGGGTTATTTCCCCCCGCTGGTAAGTTGCAAACGCTCAGCCCAGGACTTGCAGCGTCGACATGCTTGGGATATGCATGGTCTGCTGGAGTTTCAACATGAGCCTCTGTTTCGGTTTTATTTTCTCAGTCTCGAAGGCTATCTATGGCATCGCACTTGTACCACAGTTTGTTTACATTTCCTTGCGTGCTTTCCTCTGCGACCCTGTCTCCCAAAACACTCCAATTGGAACATGGGAAAGTCCAGTGACGACTTGAATAGGACACCCAAAATAACCTCGGTTATAATAATATCGCTGGCTTGTCCATGACAAGAAACGAAACTGGAACTCTGATCGTTTTCGGCGATCCCATTTAGCCTTGTTTTCATCTGCCAAAGTCTGTTTCATGATCTTCGCCAATATTAATAACCAGCACTGGATTTAGCCCTGACTATCGCTTATTAGGATCGCTTGCCATGTCCATGGCGGCCGATGTCAAGCGACACCACACACTGCCTGCCAACTGGCAGCTTTTTCTTGACCACCGGCCTGGAATGGGTAAGTGTACCCCTCACGTATCCTATTTCAAGGCAACTTGATGCTATAAACGTCTGCTATCCACTTCAATGCTCACCTGCTAGGGCTAAATGGCAGGACCTTGGCATGGCATCATCACCTGCTAGCCCAGACGAGTTGTTCCCATTTTCCCCTTGCCCTCTTCCCCGAACGAAGTCTTGACATCAAGGTTGTGTTTTGTTCGATGATGCCAACTTTGGCATCAGACCAAAAAGTTGCATGCAGACCCATGCCCGGCGTTAACAACCAACACGAGATCTGGACGCTGAAGCTGCCAGTATGCATTGTGGCCCGGTGCGACGGACTGCCGGATGTCCCCTTTCGGCTGACCTCTTGCCCCGGGGTTCGATGTATCCGGCACAGGGCAGTTGAGGTCCAGTAGTAACCAAGCACGCTACATTGGACGACCGATCAACTGAAGATTATCCGCACATTCTTTTGAGAGGCTGATATCAGTCGGAATTCACGCATATGAGACACGAGGTGGTAAAAAAAGATCTGGTGACGCAAAAAAGGACGGTAGAGTTTTGAACAGCACCGTTACCAACTACAGTAACTGTCAAAATAGACTGGCACTGCAAAAAATCGAAGCGAGTGTTTGATAGGCAAGAGTATGGAAACAACTCCCCAACTTGCCCAATTCCTGCAGATGCCTTGCAGGAGTAGGAACTAAAAAGCAAATAAACGGTCCGAAAGAGATGGGGAAAATAACGACGTTCAGGTAAGCTAAGCCTGCCCCGTTCCGTGTTTTGAAGTTGTAAATACATCACCGATGCTTGTTGGGTTGGGTGCCGGAACCTCATCGCTACTCTACCAGTAGCACAGCCACACCTAACCACAGACGACACAACAATACCCGCCCGCATGGTGAGATCGTTACGGTCAAACAGTGCGTTAGAAACAAAAGTGACTGCCTAGCTGGCCTTGGGTCGCAGCAAAGGAGACCCGGAAAATGGTAAATGTGAGGGCTCGATACCGCATGCCGATCCCATTACCTGCACTTATCGATCAGCTGTCGTGTGTGCATGCAGCTGTCGGCTCCGGTCCCGAGATGGTGACTGGGAAAGTCTGATTGATACGGAAGCGAAAGATGAAAACAAGTCAATACCTGGAGTTTGGTGTGCCATGCCGTACCATACTCCAGCCTTTCCCTTTCAATACAAATGGGATTTCTGTTTCAAGCCCATCTCGAACTATTTCTCCATCGTTCATGTTTCAATGTGCCACGGATCAGAACATCAGCCACTTCACCATCGAGCTGTAAACATTGCACCTCCACCAGGATTCCGGGTGTTACCTGCCTTCTTACTGCACCTGGTGACACCTTCTTGACAGGTGTAGTGTATCATCCAAAGGATCCCGTCATCACCTAGCGAGCAAATACATCAGCCTGGACATACAGCTAGCCAGCCCCATAGCTATTATTACCTACCTGACCTTGTTATCCCAGTATGTATGTACAGTACGCCTTACACGGACTCACCTCAATGCTTGGTTGCTTGCTTCCGAGCTCACCTCCCTTGGAAACACTTCTTATCCGATTCCAAAGCTCTCGGACGTTGGTAGTTCCAGCTGCCAGGATATCTCCAGTTGCATTCTACATGACAGATGCAAATTTACCGATCCCGGTAGCTGAAATGTATGGTTCACATCCCTCGTGCCGTGCCGGGGCAGACAGCAGGTCCCTTGAACGGTTCGTATCCGATCGGCATGCGGCAGTGCGGGCGGGCGGCCGGGCATATTTCGGTCCGTGATATCCATTTATTTGTCACTTCAGCTCTTTTTCAGCTCCAGGCTGCTTTTTAACTCCAGATTACACTTTGCAGACCACCGGGTATTCTAAAACACATCCATTTACCTACTGGTGTAGTACATGTATTGATACTGTCCTGTGGTTGTGAAACCAACAGACTTACAAAAACTGTATGGTGCATGTTGGTTTCGAATAGACAAATTATCACAACCTACCTAAGCTTCCTACATGATACTACCATCGTGGAAGCTCTAATAGAGTATTTCCCACGAAGGGACGACAGGAGTCGTGCTGCAGCAAGCTGAGAGGAGGCTGAAATGTACATACATCCTTATCCTCGTGTTCGGGCAAGGTAACGCTATATACCTTTCTTTGCTAGAACTGACACACAGCAGCTTACTGTTTATTCTCTTTTAGGTAGGTAGATATTCACTTCGATTAGAGAGAGATATGCAAGTGCTATATCCGAAACTTTAACAGCCTACCTTCACCCACATGAAGCGTCTAAGTAGGCATGTATCAGGTTAGTCGGTAGTATAAATTCGACAGCAGCGAGCTCGCTAGCCGATGATACTTGGGGTCCGTGGCATGTCGAGAGTAATCCCGAGGCTGCCGAAGCCGAACTGAAGGATAACGGTACTGATATCACCGAGCTCATTGTGGGGTGAGCATATTAGGTGGTCAACATGGTGATTATAGAAGGAACACAAGGACCTTTCACCTTATTGCAAAGGAATGGACAAAAAGACGTAGGACGTAATAGATGGATAGCTGCTCCACCTGAAACTACATACTGGGTTCTTTGGGAAGCGATACGGAATCTCTCGGCAATGGTGCTTGCTTACTCTGGATGGAGATAGGGGACAGGGACTGGGGTGAACACATGTACAGAATCAGTGAAGAGGGTCGAAAGGACCTATGTAGGAACTCTCTTTTATCATTTGTAGCAACATGGTCAAGTCTTTACTTAAGGGACTATCTTACCATAACTGCAGGAAGAGGAGTCAACATTTCCGATAATCTCCTCGTACGCTAACAGTAAAAGAGGAAAACCGTGAGCCATTGGACAGATTAGACGCAACACATGAACAGCCTCTCGTCTTATTTCTCGTCTAAGCTCGTCTACGCTACACTACGCACGCTGTTGTGCACCTGCCTTTGGGGGCCATCGGTTAGGGGCCGTTACCAGTTTGTGGGGTTAGCTTCGTAGATGGACGTTGAGGTGGCTTTTTGTTCGCATCTTACATGAAGTGATCTTTTGATCACTCCAATGGCTTGTCATTATATCAGACAGTATAAAGCGTCATGGACTGCATGATCTAGAGTCTTTGCAAACATTTCGGTGACAAACGAGAAATCTAGATGCCTCAGCCCAGTCTTTGTGCCGGAAGCCGAAACCTCGGTGAGCTTGAAGTGCTCATCACGTCACACTGATTTCAGATTCATTGATGCTGTCACTTGTACACATGGAATACGGGCTTGTTTGGTAGATCAATAGCCCCTGACTTTGTTTCTAATGTAAACACAGATACTTAATCACCAATACAGGGCACAAATGCCATGTTCGTATCCTAGACTGAGCCACTTTAGCAACAGGAAAGTCTGGGGAATATAAATAGACAAACAACGAAAATTTGATGCCAGTTTAGTTTCATCCGTACTCACCAATACCAGAACCTCGAGGTACTACTCCAGACAGTACAGTGCGATGGTGATATGAACTCTTGCCTTAAGTTACAAATGGGCATCACATCGTTACACGGATTCCCCCCAATACGAGCAGCAAGGTACATAAGGTAGGTAGCTTTACCACCCTCGAGACTGCAAGAGCATCTCTACGGTTAATCGAGTCTTCCTTCCCTGTACCTCTAGATGGTTGAGTGAATTTTTCTTGTATAGTTCTTCAGGGAAGGTGCGTGTGGGTGAAGATCAAGCAGTCCCAAAGTTCAACAGATCCCACACTCAGATAGCCGCCGACAACCGCAAACATCATGCATCCCTCTCAGCGCCCGAGCTGAGCAACATCTTCCACAATCAACAATCTGCCTCCAGAATCTACCATGTCTATCGCTAGGCAGTTTCATATCTTCATTCGGGATTGGACCGTGCTCGCGGGGACCGAACCACGCCGTGCAAGACCCGAGGGGATGAATCCAGCGCGGTATCCGTACCGATCGCTTTCCCGGGGGAAGGACCAGTCGACGAGAGCCAAGCATGCAGCTCTGCGGCGCAACCATCATCGCCCATCTCCGGGCCGCCTGCGGCCTGCCACGAGACAAGACTCCGTCCCAGCCGTGGATAGGTGGGCATGTCTCAGATGTCTCAATCGAGCAACTTCCTCACTCATCAACATGCTCTTTTTCTTTTCCTCTCTGCACGCGACATCTGGATGTAGAATAGTCGGCGAAACAGTTGGCCAAAGGCTCCCCGTCTTGGCCTTCTTTTTTGCACATTCCTTGACTCATTTCACTCACTCTTTGCTTTATCCCGAAAGAGAAGACAACATGCTTTGAACAGCACTGCATATGCCTATGTGCAGCCGAAGGCCTGCTTCAAGAGCCAGCAAGCCAGTCACCAAACACCATCATGTCAAATCACCATACACCCCACCCACCTGTAAGCCCGACCAGGCACAGTCATGATGGACAGCCTCACATCCATTTATTCACACAGCCCAGCACACCATGGCAGGATTCCAGTCATCACCACCCGTAACGAAAGGAGGAAGAAAAACGTGTCACATCCATGTCCTACACGTGGGAGACTGCCGGAGAGACTGCACTTCTCGGCAGCCATCAAGCCTTGACGCCGGTAATCCTTAGATGCATACAGCTCACTCGAATGCAAAAAAAAAGTGAGCATGTTTTCCCTCCCTACCCTTCTCTATCCGCCTTTACCCCTTACTACCCTCTCCCACCTCCATTCTCCCCAGATCTACGCTTTTCAGGCATTCAACATCCGGAAATTTTCGACGACTAAGAGTTCGAGATGAATGGGAACCTACCTGCCGGCGGCCCCGACGCCCACTCCTTTCCCTCACACAGACCACCATGATCTGCCCCAGGCACCCTTCAAAACAGTCCGAGTCCACCTCCCCCATTCCACGTGGCATTCGGGGCTAATGTACGGTGCGCTTTGTCCATGCCTCCCCGTCCTGTCGGATCCGGGCAAGGAGGCACAACACGAACGTGGGCTGAAGCTAACTGCCCTGCCCTGCCGACCCGGGCAAACACGCCGTTCTCCATGTCCACAAACTTTCTCACTACATCTCGTACCTGCATATCCCCAGCAGCTCAGCCAGTCCGGGCGTCTCCACGCCACATGAAACAACCCATCTTGTAATCCCTCTTGTCTCATTTCGTTCCTAGCTCTCCCAGCTCCCTATCTTGGTGCCTGGCGCATGCAGTTCAACTTGAAATCGTGAGAAATGACGACAATAGAAAAAAATAAGTTGCATATTCGACGTTGATCCCTGATGTTCTGGTGGGTGGAACATCGGTACATTATACTCAGGTACCAGTCCACGATGTACCCCCTTTTCTTTATTTCATAATGACAATTTCTTGCGTTGTTGATGCTCCTCCCACGTGGGATGGTAAACGTCCCGGCCGGTAAGACCGATACATCATCGGACTCGGACTCGGAACGAATATGCCAGACGTCTAATGTAGATATCGCGCGGGAAGAGAGGCTGATGACTATGTAGGCTGTGACTGCGTACCTGCATATGAGCACGATTTGCTGATACAAGGAGAATTCACTAAATATAATCGCCTTTTTATTTCTTTTTATCTCATTTTTATTCTTTTTATCATTTGCTCATTGGAGCCGAATATTTAGCTGCCATGGCCGGCAGTGATGGATGATAAAAACATGTCATTTGGGCTGTTTAGTTGATTTTTTGCGTTGGTGATACATCTTCCTTTTCCTCGCATCGATCTACTCTCCACGCGTATCGACGAGGCTTCAGCTGTCCGAGGCTTAGTAGCGTGATATGATAGGTAGGTCAGTAAGCACCTTGTAGTAGATAACTCATATCGATGTCGATATCGATACGTGGTAGGTTGGGATGCCCAAGTAGGACGACATCGGGGGTATGAGAGTGAAGGGGACAAACTGGACGTGATATCTTCGGTGTAGTAGACACTTGTGGCCTTTGACAACTAGTTCTACATGTAATAAGATATCTATAGTGATGTGTTTGACTGTGAACTTACTTACCATTACTACAAGGCGAGAACATTCGACCGGTATGTATCGAATGGGCATGGCTAACACGTGAACAATAAAGGTGGCAAGTAACAGATAGTCCCAGACCTAGGCAGTACAGACATATTGTCGCTTGGATCCTTTCCTTGATGCCTCTTCGTCATCGATATGCCAGGGTATGAGTATATTCTATTCTATCTTGTATGCTCTAAACAAGATGGTGATATCTCTCTATATTTGCCCTGTAGACTTCGCACTGGAGATGATCCTGAAAACCCAAATATTCCAGCGTCATGTGTTAAAACACGCGCTCCTATAGTCCTTGTCATCCCTCCCTCTTGAGTTGATCATGAATACAAAATTCTTTCTTTTTACCAAAACCCTTCTCGGGGAAACCTTTCCGTCCGTATACAAAGAAATGACGGCGCAATGATGAAAAAACTCGATGCTGAACTAGAAATGCAAATGCGAAGCAGACTATGGGCTATAGTATTTCCATCTAGAAGAGGCCCGAAATCTCTCCAGTCTCGGTATCGATATCCACGTTAAGATATCCCGGAGCGGTGGGTAGGCCAGGGATGGTCTGAATATCGGCAGCCAGGGCATACAGATAGCCTGCACCAGCAGCCATTCTCACATCCCTGATAGGGACGGTAAATCCGGTGGGCGCACCCTTGAGGTCAGGGTCGTGGCTCAAGGAATATTGCGTCTTGGCAATACAGATGGGCAGGTTGCCAAAGCCCTGGCGGGTGTACGTGTCCACCTTCTGCTGCGCAAGCTCGCTGAACTCGACCTCGGCAGCGCCATACATCTTGCGGGCAATAGCCTCGATGCGCTCCTGGACGGTACCCTCGAGGTCATAGAGGAGCTTGAAGTCCTTGGGCTTCTCAGACGCCGCAATGACACCCTTGGCGAGATCAACAGCGCCCTTGCCTCCCTCGGCCCAGTGGTTCGCCAGGATGGCATCCTCGGCGCCAGCCTTGATAGCTTCCTCGCGGATGACTTCAATTTCAGCCGCGGTATCGGTGGAGAATTTGTTGATGGCAACAACGACTGGGACGCCATACGACCTGGCATTAGCAACGTGCTTGGCCAGGTTCACACATCCCTTCCGAAGAATTTCGACGTTCTCCTCCTTGTAGACCGGGTTGAGCGGCGCACCCGGCGTGATTGGCGGGCCGCCACCATGCACCTTCAAAGCGCGGACAGTGGCGACAACCACAACTACGTCGGGAACAAGGCCGGACGTCCGGCACTTGATGTTGAAGAAGCGCTCGCCACCCATAGTGAAGTCGAAGCCGGCTTCGGTGACGACATATCCAGCCTTGGACGAATAATCCTCGTCCGGTTCGGTTCCAGCAAGCTTCAGAGCCATCCTGTCAGCAAGGATGGAACTGTTTCCGATGCTGATGTTGGCAAAGGGCCCGGCATGAACAAAGACAGGGGTGCCTTCCAAGCTCTGCATCAAGTTAGGCTTGATGGCATCCTTCATCAGGACTGTCAAGGCACCGCCGGCACCGAGATCGTCGCACGTCACCGGCTCGCCGCTCTTGGAGCTGGCGACAACCATCCTTCCAAGGCGCTCACGCATATCAGCCAGGCTGGTGCTGAGCGCCAGGATGGCCATACACTCACTGGCCACCGAGATGTCAAAGCCCGTCTCACGGGTGTGGCCCTTTTCAGTTGCCGCGTTTCCGACAACGATACCACGCAGGTGGCGGTCATTCACATCCAAAACCCGTCTCCAAGTGATGGTGGCCGGGTCGATATCGAGGCGCGCAAATCGGGTGATCTCTTCTGGGGTAAGTGAGTCTGGGTCGGTCTTATCGATGCCCAGTTTCTTCAGGCGGCGGAACATGACTGCTGCAAACTCCCGCTTGCCATTCTTGACGGGGACTAGACGCTTGTACAAGGCGGCATCTTTTTGCGTGTTTTCATGGAACATGCGTGTCTCAATCGCGGCAGCTAGAAGGTTATTAGCAGCCGTGATGGCGTGGATGTCACCTGTCAAATGGAGGTTGAATTCGTCCATGGGAATCACCTGGCTGTAGCCTCCACCAGCAGCACCACCTTTGATACCAAAAGTCGGCCCTTGGCTGGGCTGTCTGACATTGGCAAAGGTAAGGCGGCCGAGATGGGCCCCAAGAGCCTGGGCAAGACCCATCGTCGTGGTAGACTTGCCCTCACCCAGGGGCGTGGGAGTGATGCCAGTGACAACAACATAACGGCCGTTGCGACGGTGGTCTAGCCGCTTGAGGAGATCAAGGTCCACTTTTGCCTTGTATGAGCCGTAGGGCTCCAGTTCTGAGGGCGAGATTCCCACCTCAGTGGCAACCTTGGTGATTGGCTTTGGAGCCTGGGCCTTGGAGATGGCGATGTCCGAAGGTACGGGATCGAGGAGCTTGAGGTGCAATGGGATAGTACGACGCGCCTTTTGGGCGTCGAAATAGTAGGTTGCAGAGTCAACCACGTTGTGCAGGAGCATGGCGACCGTCATGGGGCCAACACCGCCAGGGACTGGGGTTATGAAGGAAGCAACCTGGGAGGCCGATTCGAACTCGACGTCTCCCACCAGGCGTTGACCAGACTTTTTGGTAGCGTCAGGGATGTAATTTGTGCCAACGTCAATCACAACAACGCCCTTCTTGAGGGACTCGCCCTTGATGAAGGCTGGCTGGCCGATAGCAGCAACCAGTACGTCAGCCTCCTTCAAGTGGCGTTCTAAGTCGACCGTCTTGGAGTGGCACACCGTGACAGTTGCGTCTGCGTTCTTCAGCAGATAGCTGACAGGACTTCCGACGATGTCACTTCGGCCCACTACCACGGCGTTCTTGCCCTTGAGGTCAATTCCAGTCTCCTGGAGGAGAACCATGACACCTTTGGGGGTGCAGGGGGTGAAATGGGGACGTCCCCCACGCTTCGCGAGCTCGCCGATGTTGGTGGTACCGAATCCATCAACATCCTTCTCACTGGCGACAGCAGAGGTGACAGCATACTCAGAAACGTGCTTTGGTAATGGCAACTGAACCAGAATGCCATGTACCGAAGGGTCATGGTTAAGGACGTTGACACGAGCAATTATCTCGGCCTCGGTAGCAGACTCATCGAACTTGATCAGTTCGCAGTCGATGCCACACTGTTGGAAGAGATTGGGTCAGCAATCATTCGGCTTATGGAATATGACGTGGGAGCTGGTTACCTCTTCGGCGGCTTTCAACTTCATGCGAACATATGTGGCTGTGATGATTCATCAAGTTAGAATCGAGGACAGGGGTACAATAAAGGACTCATGGGATCATCTTAAGCTCAGGTATCAGGACTGAGCCAGTCCGGAGCTGCAGGATATCAACTTACAGGAGTCGGAACGATCACCCACTACAAGAAACAAAGGTCAGTCATGATACAACATGATGCACAACTACGAAACTCCTCCGGGTTGTGAGATAGGGGGATGTTAGTCACCTTGGACGATCTTGAGGCAAGGCAGATATCTCGGGTTGATTTTTTTCTTTTCGGCAATGGTGGCCTTCAGACCCTCACGGATCCTCTTGGCGACGGCAGTCCCATCGATTTTGGTGGCCGCCATGGCTCCCGAGCTCGTTGTGGCTTCAAGATTGGTTGGGCTCGGATCCGAAGATGAAGCAATCTGTGAGCACAGAGATGAGGTAGAAAAGTTCCCGCCGACGCTGGCCCGTAGCTCAAAGGCAAAAATGTGGCTTGTATAACTCTGTGCTGCGAATGAAGCGGAGGCAAATTGAAGGTTAGATCGCAGCGCTGAAGAGAAAACGAGTGACGATGGTGGTGACAGTCTTGGGCCTGAGTTTGATACCCTGAAACTCGAAGCCGATAAGGCCTTCTTGGTGGATCGCGGGGCACCGGGGCGGGCAAATTGGGCGGTGTAAGCCGAGGCAACGCGCCGAGCGTCGGAATGGGAATTGTCAGTGGCGGTTTTGCTCCATGAAGAGCAACTCCATGTCGGTTGTGGGCCCGACACGGTACTACTTTTGGTCCTACAAGTGCATCCGCGTCTGCAACCACCTCGTTGGCAGCAAATTCTCGGCAACCGACCAGCGGCTGGAAAAGTCGTCCGAACAAAGCTTGAGAGTGTCATGATCGGCCCTTGTCCTCGTCCTTTCTGTCCGACCCGCCGCACCAAAGGTCCGAGAGAATGCTTTTCTCGGTTGTTAATTTTATCGGTGACTCAGAGCTGGTAGACTTCGAACTTCGAGGGTGGCGGACGGTTATGAGCCTCCCAAAACCTATTTCGTCTGGCCTCCTTCGATGACAGAGATTCTCGGTCAAAATAGGCCTTTCAATTGCCAGGACTCTAAACCTTGAATCCTATGACTCCCAGATGATGACGAAGGAAGGATGACCTTGAGTCAACTTGGAGTTGACACAGGATCCCTCGTTGGACTTACACACAATAGGAGGCTGACCAGGGGCTGAGAAAGAGAGGTCCACAAGAAGATGGCAATGATGAGTCTTCTTCGCTATTGGAAATCCATTCGTGAACGATCGCAAGAACAGGTACTCCTTCGTCTTGTTTCGTCCTTCTGCTGGTGTTTTATCAGAGGAATCCGAAGCTTTTGTGTCGGTTCAGCGTGGTAACTCTCATGAAAACTTGTCCTCAGAGCCGGGTAAACTCGAGGTTGCATTGAGGAATAGACTCGAGCTGGTTCACTTACTCATACCAACCTGAACTTTCCTTCCTTCTTATAGTCAAGTCATCAGGCCAGCTTGAGAAGATTTGTAGAACCCTTGGCCCATTTCGTACCATCGGCCGTGATGTTAGAGGTCACGTTCTCGGTAACATTGGGGTATCCGTAATCTCTTTTTGGTAACATTACGTACTGAGTTGGCGATGATTCGCTTTAGGTCAATATTCATTCAATTCGAAAGTCAAAAATACCAATTAAGACGCACGGACAGTGTGCCAGCCACACTCCCCCAATTATTAACTTTGGGTTTAGCGCGTGGAGGGGCTAGCCTTAAAACCGCGGGATGGGGACCTGGTGTCACTCTTTGCCCCGCGATGACTCTGGTAAGACCCCTGTCACTGGCTTTGAGTTTGGGCGGCCTGGCCTATCGCACACACAATCTGCGGAAAAATTGACTACTGTGGAAATCCTACCAAGCCACGCATTCGGGAGCAACAACCTTCGAGATCAAATCCATCTTATATAACAAGCCCATCACACCTCTCCCGATTGTAGTTGCTTTCCACATCACACATCCATCATGAGACCCATTCTGTTGTCGGGCCACGAACGAGCCCTCACCCAAGTCAAGTCAGTCCTCTTTTCCTCGCTTTGACCACTCCAGCCAAGCCTGGAAGTCCTTCGACATGGTATACCGCTTGATGAGGGGCTAACACCAGCATCATCCAGATACAACCGCGATGGCGATCTAATCTTCTCCGTCTCCAAGGATCAGCAAATCTGCGCGTGGTTCGCCCACAATGGCGAGCGTCTCGGGACATACCACGGCCACGTAGGCGCCATCTGGACCATCGACGTCGACCCCACCTCCACCATCCTCGCTTCTGGCTCTGCTGATAATACCATCCGCCTCTGGGACATCAAGACTGGCAAGAATCTCAAGACGTGGGAGTTCCCCACCGCCGTCAAGCGTGTCGAGTTCAACTCCGATGGCAGCCAGCTGCTCGGCGTGACCGAGAAGCGCATGGGACATCTCGGCACCATCGTTGTCCTTGACGTCAAGATCGATGTCGAGGCCGAGCAGACCGACGAGAAGGCCCTTACTATTGTGTGCGACGAGAGCAAGGCTACCGTTGCCGGATGGAGCTATCTCGACAAGTACATCATTGCCGGCCACGAGGACGGCTCCGTCTCCCAGTACGACGGCAAGAGCGGTGACCTCAACTTCAACATCCAGATCCACGAGCTCGACAGCCCCATCACAGATCTACAATGGTCGCAAGACCGGACCTACTTTATCACGGCTTCTAAGGACAAGACCGCGAAGGTATGGCCGCATTTGTAACAAGCCGTCTCTGCGTCTTCATCGCTAACCCTGTTTGTCCTATAGCTCATCACAGCCAAGGATCTCGAAATCCTCAAGACCTATCCTTCCGACACTCCCCTCAACAGCGCCGTCATCACCCCCAAGAAAGACTTTGTCATCCTCGGCGGTGGTCAAGCAGCTATGGACGTCACAACCACCTCGGCGAGACAGGGTAAATTCGAGGCGCGCTTCTATCACAAGATATTCGAGGACGAGGTCGGGAGGGTCCGAGGTCACTTTGGTCCGGTAGGTCATCTTTTCTATTATTTCAATAGAAAGCTTTTTACCTTTATTTCTGTTTTTTTATTATATTTAGTTTATCATACTAATAGTTCTTTATCTGGTTTTAGTTGAACACTGTCGCCGCCGACCCCACGGGCAAGGGCTACGCCAGCGGCGGAGAGGACGGCTACGTTCGCGTCCACCAGTTCGACAAGGGCTACTTCGACTTCATGTACGAGGTCGAACGTGAGAGACAGAACAAGTTAAATCAACAATAAACTGTTGATGTATTGAAGCTAGAGTTGCCGTCGGGTAGAGCGTGGTTTTCCGGGTGTAAATTCTTTTCTCTTGCTATTTATTCCCTTTTCCCATGGGTTACTTGCTGTTTGTCATGTGCTTTTCTTTTCGGCGTTGTGTTATTTCTCATGGGAACTCGATGAATTCACGCACTGGGTGCAGGTTTTTGGGTGGAAAAAAGACAGGAAAAGAGGACCTAGACAAGTCACGCATTCTTAACGCTTAACGCTCATGCTTAATTGTTCTTTACGTCTCTTAATACGTCCAGCATTGCCTATTATCCCTTTCTTCCGGCCACTAATCCATAAGTGAACACGACCACCAGATGGTTGAATCAAATGGATCACTCACCATTATCTTCTTTCGACGATTCTCACGTAGAAACCCAGGACTCAATGTTGAACAAGACGGCAAGAGAACCAATGACAAAACATGATCGCATAAAAACACTAACTACTCTTTAGCGCCTGTTGTCCATCCCTCGATTCCCAGAAGGATAGACAGCGAGACACAAACCCACCGCCAGCAGACTTCAAGTTTTGCTACATAAATTTCTAAAACTAAACTCAAACTCCATTATCCTCTCCATCTAGACAAGGTACCTGTGCTGCGAACAAATGTGTCTTGGAGAAGAAAGCGAGCAACAAACGGCCAAGTCGCAAAGGCTGCCGGAAAGCCACCCATCACCGGGATAACAATTAAAAAGGAAAAGAGAACCCGTCAACCCCCCGGTACACGACCTGCGCCAGCCATACCAGGAAAAATAAAACCCAAACAAAACGCAATATGCTAAGCCATCCATCCATCCATCCCTCTATGTTTTGTCCTTTTCATCATACACTACTTCTTCTTTCCCTTCGCAGCCTTGCTCTTTGTGGCAGTCGTGGCAGAGTTGGTAGATACTACACTAGAAGCGCGTGACGGAGATGTTGAATTGGCCTTGCTGCCGGTGGTCGACTTCACGTTGTCCAGCGCTTTATTCTGTTTTTTTGCTCTATGTTAGCCATCTGATTCAACTGGGGCGGGGCTGTTGCGTCAAAGGAAAAAAACTAACCTTGACACCGTTTGTTGCCTTGGACTTCTTCTTAGCCGGGGCCATGCCCAGGACACTGTCCTCATCGTTCTCATCATCATCCACATCCCGCTTCAAGGATCCATTAGTCCCATTCGATTTGGTGGGGTTCTGGTCCTCAAACTCCTTGACGATAGTCGTGAGAAGCGTGTTGCAACGACGTCCGAGTTCTATCGGAGTCCGACTCAGGAAGAACCAATCAAACCGAAATAGGGGGCTATCCCGAATCTCGTCCCTAATGCGCTCGTAGATGCCCTCGGAGTCAATACCAAGCTTGTCCAGCAAAACAAGCAGAAACCGGTCTTCTTCCTCGGTGTAGACCTTCTTGTTGGTCGTCGAGACAGAATAGTTGATCTTGAGCTGCTGTAAAGGAACACGGTACTGGCTCATCTTCTTGCGCAGCATCTTTCTCTGGTTTTCAATCTTGCGCATGCGTTCCTCACCATCCGTGATGACCTTGAGATACTTGGGATAGTCGGCGATCTCCTTGTACCGTTTCCAGAAGACCTGGGCATATTCTTCGATCTCCTCCGCTGTCTTGTTGTCAACATCCTGCGCGATGCCTTCGTAGTCATCGCGACCGTATCGACCCGAAGCATTGATAAACTGCTGGAAATCTCTTCGGTTCCATTCGGCAAAGCCTTGTTCTGCAAGTTTTTGCTTCTCCTCCTGTTCTTCTTCAGTCAACGGAGTCGCATTGTCAATTTCCTGTTGATCCAGAGCTCGCTCTGCTTCCCGCTCGGACAGATTGTCGTCATCACCATCCGGAAGAGGAACCTTGTATCCGATCTCTTTGCGATAATATGCCGTTTCCCTGTCCTGGAGATCGCGCAATCGGGGTGGGTAGAACTGATAGTCGTGCACCGGTACTTGTTTTGGGGCACGGGGGGCCTTTGGTTTTGTGTCTGCTGTTCGTCCGCCAGTCTGGAGAGCTTGCTTGTAATACTTGTCGATGGAGTATATCTGCTCCTTGCGTTCACGCTTTGCCGGGTTGATCCAACTGATGCCAACATCCTTCTTGCGCGAGGCAAAGTCTTCTCCGTTCCACTCGTAGGCTGATTCAGACGTGAACTTTTGCAGATCGTCGAGTCCAAGCTTCTCGTATTTGGCATTCAAGTCTTTCGTTCGACTCTCTCCAGCCATGAGAATCTCATCGATATCATCATCGTCGAGCTCGCCACCCTTCTCCGCCAGCTTACCAAAAGCGCCCTTAGTCTGGAACACCTTTTCAGCTCCATGCTGGATCATGGACAGGAGTTCGTCTTTGTTGGCCGCAGCCTTCGCAGCAACCTGAGCACGGCCTTGTTGGATAACCAGCTGGTCCAGGCGCAGCTTCTGCGCAGCACGTTCTAGAACCTTTTCCTCAATTGCGTTGTCCGTGACAAATCTGTAGACGAACACTTGTTTGGTCTGCCCGATCCGATGAGCTCGGTCCATGGCCTGGAGATCGGCTTGGGGGTTCCAGTCGCTGTCGTATAGGACTACGATGTCAGCCGTCGTGAGGTTGATACCGAGACCGCCAGCTCTGGTTGTGAGCAAGAAGATAAACTTCTCGGAGCCGGGTTTGTTGTATTCGTCGATGGCGGCGATGCGATCCTCATGGGCGGTGCTACCGTCGATACGGCAGTATTTATAGCCGCGGAAAACGCAGTAGTCCTCAAGGATGTCGAGTTGACGGCTCATTTGAGAAAAGATCAGAACACGGCTCTCCTGTTTGAATAATCTCTTCAGCAGCTTGTCGAGTACCATCATCTTTCCGGCATTGTAAACCAGATGTTCGTCTGTCGTATAAGGAGGACCGGGCTCAGCCCCCTCAAAGAGGTAGGGATGGTTGCAGCACTTTCTCAGCTGCATGACGATATTGAGCAGTCTTGTCTTGGACTCTCGTTTACCGCCGGCTCCGTTGACCGCATCGATATCCTTCTCCAGGATCTTCTGGTACCATTTGACCTGCATCTCAGACATGCCAATGTAAACATTGACTTCTTTCTTGGGAAGAAGACTCTTCTCGACATCACTCTTGACACGGCGGAGCAAGAATGGGCGAAGGACGCGATGAAGCTGTTGAACCACCGTGTCCTGGTCCCTATCTTGCCCAGAAAACCACTGGTCGAACGCCTCGGCGTCGCCAAAGACATCGGGGAGGAGGAAGTTGAGTAGTGCCCAGAGTTCGTGAAGATTGTTCTGTAGAGGTGTTCCAGTGATGAGGAGGCGGTTTCTCGAGTTGAACATCCGAATCACCTGAGCCAGGGATGATTCCTCGTTCTTTATCCTGTGCGCCTCGTCGATGATGATATACTCCCAGGCGAATTTCCGGAGGTGGGCTTTCTCGCGTAGAATCATTTCGTAGCTGGTGATGCAGACATCAAAGTTCTCGTCGACCAGACGATCGCTAATAAGCTGCGCCCGCTCTTCTTTGGCACCTTGAAGAACAAGGACATTCACTTCGGGCGTCCACCTGGCAAACTCCCGATTCCAGTTGTCCAATGTCGACTTGGGCACCGTGATCAAATGGGGACCTGTGATACCCATAATATGTCGCAGGTACCCCAAGAAAGATATAGTCTGAAGAGTTTTTCCAAGTCCCATTTCATCGGCCAGGATTCCGGAGATACCGTTTTCGTGGAGGGAGATCAGCCAGTTCAGGCCGGCCACTTGGTAGTCTCTCATTTGGCCCTGGATAAACGCGGGTGATTCGCGGAACACAGTCTCGGCAGAACCGCCGTGCTTCTCGTCCTTCAGGAGCTCGGCGTCTTCTTCGGCCTCGGTCCGGCGACGTCTTTCACTAGTAGCGCCACCTTGACGAGCGCCGCCTTTCTTCGCCTTGGCTTCTTCTGCATTTTGGCGATCGATCTCGGCCATGATACTGCGAATCTTGGGGTCCGGGTTGGACTCGATGAAGTGACGGAAGAGGTCGGTGAGACCGAGTAGGTATCGAAATCGACGGATCGTGTCATCTTCCTATTCAATAGTTAGCCGGGAAGCTGCGCTCGCCACACTGAGTATCGGAATAGTCTACCTTGGATTCCCCGAGTCTGTCGTGTTTCTTTCCAAAAATACTCCGTCGCAGCTGATTGACTTCGGACCGACGCTTTCGGCCATCTTGAACCGGTTCGCCAACTACACTGCTGGCAGTTGTGTTTGGGTTCGTATCTGAATCGGTGTAATCTGGGGTCTCATCAACTTCCTGGAAGGGCGCGCAGGTTAGACAAGCCGGGGAGTTGTGTGTCGCGCGTTGCGACAGAACGGACTGGAAATGAGGAAACTCACCATATAGTCCCCAGAGGGGCCGGCTGGTTCAGGCGCGTCAGGCATTGACGCGTCCGTATCATTGCCGCTCTGTCGGGCGCGGGGAGGCATGCTGGATGCAGCCGTCTCGCAGAATGGCTGGTGGTCTCGAAGATCTGGCCGGGCCACTTAAACGCGACTGAGACGCGCTCGCGATGAGATGTGAAATCCGATGTACAAGTTGACAGTGACTTCAATGGTGTATGTGTGTTTGGCGATGGTTGGGCTGCTCGTGGCGGCGTGTCTAAAAGTTGGTCCTGGGGTCGCTGAGAAGTTCGGCAGGGTGTTTGTCGAAGGGTGAAGGCACGGAGCCGTGTGGGTGGGAATTTCTTGAGGTCGAGGAACCCCAAATGGGCGAGACCGCGTTTCAGTGGACCAATCAGGGCGCCGGGATAACGGAGGGGATCAAAGTTGGTGCCGGCAAACTGGCCCATATTTATGTTATCGATTGGCCCTCGTCTCAAACAGCTTCCGCCTTCTGCTGGCAGGAGCTACAACTTATAAGCCCGCCGTGTTTCTCAGCGGCTTGTGGTTGCAGCTGTATAGTGTGCTAATCGTTATTCTCCTCGTTATTTCGGTATATGATATTTATCAAACGTTCAAGGCACTCGATGATATAGTTGATATGAAGAACTCAGGGGTCAGGGACCCACCATCGCAAGACATGGCACCTGCACACTCTCGTTACGACACCTTTGAGCCTCAGTGCCGAGCGGGTGGATTTGCGGGGCTTCAGCGAGCGCCAGAGCTCTCCTGGCATCATCATGAAATATCTCCCTACCAGCAAATGCAGATGACTAAAGCTCTGAACTATATATGGTATGTCATTGATAGAGAAACCAAGTAGACCCAGGCGGTCTTCAAGTTATCGTGCCGACATATGCCATTCGAATCACATCAGTACCATACCGTACGCAAATACCTACCCAGCCTTGCCCGGGCCCGGGCGTGGGTGGTTCTGGAAATACACGTACTGTACATACCGGACAAGAATACCGGTGTATTGCAGCTGACTTGTACCATCAAGATCCCATTCCTTAGGGGTACTGTATCTACTGACCTTTTTCAAAATTTACCTAGAACTAAGTAAGTATAGTGGCTATAAGGGATCGGTGCTGGTGTTGGTGGTGGGGCGGCTAGTAGGGGGGGGCTTGTAGGTACTTAGCCTACTTGGCTCTAGGTAAATTTTGAAAAAAGTCAGTAGATACGGTAAAGCTCCGGCGCTTGAATAAGACTTTCAGCACCTTACCGCAGATCTTGTTTGTTGATATTTCATGTCCACTACGAGTAAAATATATGTGGCAAATCTTGGAATCTTCTATGTCTTAGCCCAGTACGTAGTCCATGACTCCGGCGCCGACCCATCAAGCCCTGAAGCCAAGCAAACCCGAACAACGCATCGTATCTGCATCTCAAGAGTTATTTCTCTCCAGCCAACAAAAGCACTTGAATGTTAGTCCCGTGTCCAATAAATAGACGAAAAGGTACGGCAATTGCGCTTTATTCCTCGCACTTCACAACAGCTTGCTTCTTTTGCATCTTTTCAGTATTGTTCTTTGTACCCAGGGCTGATCGCGTTCCAGGTGTATGTACAAAGCCGCCCGTTGAGATTACCATCCGCACATCCCACTGTCACGGGCCAGGCTCCAATTCCAGGGCTTGTTGCTGGGCTCCAGAACCGGATCCACCATCACTTTCGAACCCGACCCACTGTGACTACCACCGTTTGAAAACCCCTCCCTCGCTTTCCCTCCTGGCAACCTCCCAGACCCGAACGACTTTTAATCGACGGCAGACACATTATCGCGCTCGCCTCGCCATTGTCCCAAACCCAAACGCTTAAGCTTCTCGCAGGGACCCATTACCAAAATGAACTCGGCGGACTCGGGCGACGTCCTCGATGCCTTCAGGGCAGCCGCTTTGTCGGTGACGAAGCTCTACAAGATGTCAGCATCGGCGCAGGCAAGATCTCGTGCTGAGGGCTACCAAGATTGTCTAGACGACCTCCTCGCATTCCTGGATAAAGAAAACATCGGCTTGTCCGACGGTGAAGGCTGGACGATTCGGAAATGGGCTACAGATCGTCAAGAACCCCGGGATACGATATCACAAACGATGGAAAGCGAGGATGAGGTGGAAAAGCCCGACACATCAGCATCAGCATCATCGCCACAGCTACAACGCTCGAGCAGTGTTGCACCTCAACCTACGGCGCGAATCGACGAACATATGAGGGACTCGGCACCGCCCACTGTCGCTCCGGCTCCGAGCACGACGCAGTCGACCACTCCAATAGTAGAGGATGTGGAGATTGTGGTGCCGTCCCAAGATACCTTCAACTTCCATTCCTCGATACCGTATCCATCCCACGACCCATACATCAGTCTAGCCAACTTGGACCTATCTGACTCGCAAGCGCACTCGTCCAACACATCGAGCTGGCAGGGAACAACTCCAACCCCAACGCCCAACACGCCGACAATATCACGTAATTCTAGATTACGAAACGGCCGGCCCTCCAACAGGACAGCGGTCAACCGCATGGCGGGCCAGAAACGGAAAGTCAACTTTGCGGAATTCTTTGATCTGGATAGCTCAGGGCATGGCAACGGCAAGGATATGTTTGGTGGAGGAAAGCGGAGTAGGCATGCCTAGGCCTGGTGCTGTACTTTTTTTTGGATTGGCCCGACCTGCTGTCTATAGCAACACAAGGCCATGGAGGTAATGGTTGGTGGATTTTGAAGGGGTGGATTTACGACTTCTATCGGCATTTACATTTGCATCAAGTGTCTCGGCGGCGAGACACGGTGGACACGGGATTCCAGGGTCGCTTTTGGAACTTGTTCAGACGCATGCAGTGACGGAATTGCATTATCGGCAAACATTTTATTTTCTTTTGTTTTTTTGAAGGCGGGACGGGATACGGGAACTAGACGAAGCATATGACGGCGTTAAGCGTTTATACCACAACCAGAAATGGCTTGTTGATTTTGGTTTGGGAAATTCAGGGGAGACTCAGTTTGGCTTTGCCATAGACAAGGTCATGGGAGGATTTGTTTCCCATCATCGTGTCTTTTGCAGAGTGCTGCCCTGGGAGCAAATCATCTCCAATGTCCCTGCACAAAACATGATATATTCCCGTTGTTAGATACAACATGTTCTCTAGGCGCCACGCTTGGTAGAGCAAATAAAGCTGTCATTTGTGGATGGAGCCCGCGTCGATGGAGATATTATCTGTATTTGGCTGATGTTTCCTTTTTCAGATGTCTGTAGATAGAATCAGGGGAGTAGAAGTTTGAAGAAGTAGCACTGATCAACCGAGTGTCAGGGCACTTTCTGACACTTGAGTACAATCACATATTAAACCTCCCAGTGATCAAGTCTAGGTATTCACATATTATTTGTTTGGATAAATGGATCTTGGGTGAAGAATCAAGGAAATGAACCCTGCCGTCTACAACTGTGTAGCTGGTGTGATAGCAGCTTCCAGGTTTTGGGTGTGCCTGCCTGCCCGTGATTCGCGACTGACTGACTGACAGACACCTGCAGATCACATCGTACTGTACACCACCTCTTCACCAGCGCCAGAAAGCACATTCGTAGCAACCTGTTGCCCTCTGGATATCAAACTACGCAGTCCGGTACTCTTACTTTTTTGCATGCCGTTTTATTAACTCCCGCGGTCATTGCTCCCCGAATTTTCCTATCGACTTGCTAATTGCAGCAGCTCACAAGCAGCTTATCGAGGACGGAATTATCAGCCCTCTTCATTGTGTCTCTGCTATCTCTCCGACAGAGATAGCACCGCGAAGGAACTCCTTACCTAGGTACCATGGAGAACAACAGAAACGACACCACAAGTCCAAGTTCAAATGACGACAATGACGACTACGGATATTTCTCTTCACGAGAACCTCTCCTTGCAATCAGCAACCAAGCTCAGATCAAGAATAGGGAGGGGCAAAAAAGGACAAGGGAGGTCCTCGAGTCCAAGCCGATGCACTACGTGATCTTGGGGCTGGTGGCCTTGGATGTGACGGCTATTCTGGCCGACATCTTCATCACGCTGATTGCCTGTGATCTGGGCAAGAAAGACGAGGAATGGATCGAGTGGTCCGAGGAGATTCTGTACTTTGTCGGACTCGTATTTAGTTCGCTGTTTTTGGTTGAACTGATGGCTTCTGTTTGGGTGTTTGGTACGAGGTGCGTTTTCTTCTTGTTCGTTTCTGTTGTTGATTTTAGGTTGCCTTTGCGCTCAGATCAAGTTGGAGTTTATTGGCACGACATGTGCTTTGTTGTGTTATATACCATACCGCCTGTTGAGCATGTTTCGTGTGACACTAACTTGTCGAGTTCTCGCCTGCAGCTTCTTCAAAGACTGGTTTCATTGCTTCGATGCCTTCATCATCATCACGAGCTTCGTTGTTGATATCTTGACACGCGGCATCGTGGAACAGATTGCCTCGCTCGTCATCATACTCCGGCTGTGGCGGTTGGTCAAGATTGTGGAGGAACTGAGTGTCGGGGCGTCGGAACAAATGGAAGAGATCGAGGCCAAGGTTGTGGAACTCGAGGCTGAGAATACGGACCTTAAGATGGAGCTTGCGAGGTTGAGGAACGGGGATGAAGTGAGTGATGGTGAGCTGTGAGTGGGAGAAGACCCGGGAATTCAGTTCGCAACAACAACCTCCTGACCTACGTGTAAATAAGCATAACTTGACCTTCTTTTTTCTCCTCTTGTTGAGCACATACACGTGTATGGATAGTCCGAGGGTACCGATTAGCGACCAAGCACGGAAGTACTGTATCAACCTGAAGGCATTGATTGTATGTATGTACAAGTTAGTGCCCCCATTACGAACCCACCGAGGGACAGCGTGTAAGACATGCTCGGCGAGAGCACAGCATTGAGCCTGCGGAGTCTGCACTCTGCACACGACCAACCTTGACAACCACTCGCCGGTTTTCTATCCAACAAACCTCTGGTAAGGAGTGGACTTCGCTTGCTTTTAAGAGGTGTTGATTGACGTTCGACTTTGGCCAGGCCAAAGTTTTTTGACTTTCAAGATGCGCCCAGATGGAGAAATGATAAGCGCTCCAGGACATGCCGCAATTGTTTTAAGCTTTCTTCCTGCCGGGCAGGGAGCCCCCGGGATTGTCCAATCAACAGAGGCAGATGCCATCTGAGGTGTGATTTGGGATGGTCTGATGGTGCTCAACCGAACACAATCAATGGTTCGGCAGACCAGAACAACGACCAGCATCTTTAACGTCGACCTCGTCGCCTCATACCCGGAAACATGCAAGATATGGTCTTGGAGTCGTTGATATATCTCGTATAACATCAAACCCTCTTTTAAACAACAACGTCTGGCGGTCCCACCCCGGGAGCCCTTTCCTCTTGGCTGGACAACGAACGGACGCGCTCGCCGCTCAGACACGGTCTTGTTGGGGCTTCGAGGCTGAACCACAATATGCAACCAGGAAGAGGCCGCAAATGGACCAGCACTTCCGTGGCAACTCGAGAGCAAAACATGAAAGCCTCTCGGAGTCACAACCTGTCTCGGTCCTAGCAAAATCAATGCAAAGACGACGTTGATCACGATGGCTTGATCAAGAGGCCCATCTGAGATTCTGAGCAAAGCTGGGGTATCCATCGGCCCCATCCTTGGCGGCCTGGGCACTGGGGCCAACTCTCAGGTACCCCCCCGGCAAGGTACAAAGTTGCTTGAATGTTTACGGATCTGGGCGCTCGTTCGTGAAATTACCTCTGCCGGGGGCCCGAGGACCTCACTGCGCTACTGCGGTACGGGAAAAAGAAAAGAGGAGATATTACGGGGTAGCGTGGCGTGAATGGTCGTGACTTGACTGGCCGGGGGCTTTTCTTTTTCTCCATCTTGAACCCATCCGTCTCCTCCTCCACCTCCTTTTCTCTTCCTGCTGTGCTCAGTTGCCCTGTGAGACCTCTCTCGTTCCGAACAATCGAAGGCATTCCAGTCGTTTCCACTTTCCCACTCACGCCATCGCCTTGTTCTTGTCACTCGTTCATAAACTATTCACAAAATAATTTTTTAAAAAGAAGAAATATTCCTCGCACCGTTGACTTCTCGCTCCCACACGTCTTCTATAATCCACTTCATCCACCACAACCCACCAGTCACCATGAAGTCCGTACTTGTTGCCCTCGCTGCCTTTGCGGCCGCTGCCCTCGCCGCCAACGAGGACTGCCAAGCCCTCTACATCGTCGAGGCCTGCCTTGAGGGCGAGGAAAGAAAGCTCGCCGACTGCCGCGATGGGGACTGGGACTGCAAGTGCAACCAGCACATCAACATCCTGACCTGCTTCAACAACTGCCCCCAGGACACCAGAATAAGTATGTTTTCAACGCTCCTACCTACCTACCTACTGATTCCTTGACTAACAAGTTTTCGTGGCTTCAAGACCAATGGACAGGCCAGAAGCAAATCTTCTGCGGCTACGCAAGCCAGTACCCTTCCAGCACTACCAAGGTCGTCGCTGCGAAACCTACGGGCGCTACCACTCCCGCCCAGACGACCGAGGGCAAGGCCGATGATGCGAGCCCGACTAACACCGACGCCACCGGCACCGGCACCACCACCGGAACTGCTGCCGCTGCTACCAAGACCGACAGCGGCGCTGCTGACCTTGTTTTCAACGCTGGCAGCATGCTCGCTGCTGTTGCTGGTGTTGCCGCTTTTGTCCTTTAAGCGCTTGCTTCAAGGACAAAGGTAGTTGCCTGAAGGCTTGGATGAAGGTTACGACACGCCAGTAAAACGGGCTTAAGAACAGAACAACGATATATCGGATTCCGACAGATTCAAGAGCAGGAAGGAGAGGCCGCCGTGGGGTTGTGTCGTGTGCGACTCAGGAAAAGGGGAAATTGTTGAATAAACAATGCCTTACTTGACTTGAGAACAGCATCGCACACCCCAGAAACTTTGAACAAACTGTTTGGATTCCCATTTGGGAATAAGTTATATAATACAGGCGCAACGATTCAAGGGGAGGGTTTTGATTTGCGATGTTGTTTGGATGCGGGACTAAGATTAATGTTTTGTTGGTTGGGCAAGCATGTTGGGGGAGTACAAGTACAGTATTACGTTCTGTTTTAAGTCGGTGTGCTAATATTAATTCTTTATTCTTTATTTCCCTTTGGCTTGTGCTGGTTATGGATTAAGGTTCTGGTTGCTGACCGATAGTCTCGGGCTTGCTGATTTCATTCAGACATATCTGACACTTGAACTAACATGACAAAGTCAAACTAAACTCCCACTGACACTTCACTTCGAAAACTACTACAGCCCGAGAGTCGAACTAAGCAGAAGTATCCCCCCCAAGCGCACCAAAAGGCTGCTCATCCCGCCTCCTCACTCCTCCCTCGTTATTATTCCCCCCTTTAGTATTTGATTCTCCCTCCAAGGCAGCACGCCCAGGGTCATTCAGACTCCCCGGCTCCGGCATCCCCTTTCCAGAAGTCCCACTCCCCGCAAACCCACCCTCGGTCAGATTCCGCCCCTTGGGCTTCTGGCTCTCCTCGCTGACAAACTCGCCCTTTGCATTTTCCACATAGGACGGCGCAATTCCGGCATACGAGTCCTGGTTGAGCAGACTGTCGGGGTTGTTGGCGCCGACTTTACCGGAAGTACCGGGCTTCGAGGCGTGGGGTGTTTCGGTGGGGCCGGAACCGATGTTGGATTCTTTGGCGTTGGGATTGGAGGTGAAGGCCCCGCCTGAGCGAATCGAGTCTGCTGCTAGGGATTGAGATTCTATCGAGCCGGGTGCTTCGGTCTTTAGGGGAGCGTTTTTGGCGGGATGGACGTGGACCTTGCGAGTGTTAGTGACTTTTGTATTTTTTTTTTTGGAAAGTGGGAGCTGATGGAAGAAGATAGAGCTTTTACCTTCTGGCCTGCGCTGGGGGCTTGGTTGGAAGACATTTTTGATGTTTTTTCTTTTCTATCTTTGAGGCTTTGAGGCTTTGGAAATCGCAGTTGTCGATTGCAGAGCGGGTTGTCTGTGAGTTGTTATAAAGAATCGAATGTTCACTTGTAATGTTCACACACAAACTTCTAAAGTTGAATGAAACAATTGAATCGAAGACCCGGTCATATTCAAATATTTTACATCTATCAAGACCCCTTTGTCGATCTTCTCCAACGTGGTTACTATCTGGATGATGATGTCATGCTCGGTCGAATCAGATCATGATATCATTCCGCTTTTGGTTCGTCAATCTACGGAGACCATTTCTATTGCATAAGCACACAGGCAGTCATTCTGCTGCAGTTTCCCGTTCACGCAGTACCGAGATGCATTCGTGACATTGTACAGATACCGGAACCAAAATTGCGAGGGAAGAGTCGTGCATTTGATTTTGACATTGGCATAACTGCCAGTGATGATAACTCATGAAGAACTGCACATAAAAGTCGAAGGGCTCGGTAGAGATAGAGAAGCCTACCGATGAGTTGAATCCAACTCCCATACCCAGTGAGAATGTTGAGAAATGGGAAGCTTTGGGTGGTTTGCTTGGAAATCGTGAAATAAATATATCCGTGCCATGTAATGAATATATCACATATACGGATAGTTCCGACCCAAAAGTACGACGACAAGTACCTCTAGAAGCAGGCACTCAGACTGTGATAGGTACACAAATTTGGTTCACAATTGAAGAGATCTAGTGCTCATTGCACCTAATTGCGTCGCAAAATCCGTATAGACCATACTGTTATGCTACTCATCAGTTGCCCCGCCGTCCACCTGTGCTCATCAAGGTAATCTTCTTTTGCTTCTTCTTCTTGCCCCCACCACCATGACCCGAGCCACCAGCCGCAGTTCCCGCTGCCTCAGTCACACCAAGCCCCTCCATCTGCAACGCTAGATGTGCATCCTCGCGTGTATTCAACACCTCCGTGTCCTTCAGCCACCCGTCATTAGCGGGCGTTCTCGCACGCTCGGCCACGGCCACGGCCACAGGGTCGGGAGTCCCAACGATGGCTGGCGTTCCCCATACGGTCCGAGAACCCGACGGGCTAGTGCTCACTTCTGAGAGAAAGCCAAATCCCGGCCGTGGATTCGGTGGCGTTGTCCCTTCGGCTCCCAACGGCAGGAAGTCATCCATATTCACTGCCGATTCATTGACTGCCGAATTCCCAAACCGTACGGTTACTTCCTCATCGAGTGCACCAAAATTCCTCCTGGCATCACGGATGGCCGCCGCCTCTATCTTTTCAGCTTGAACCCGTTCTCTCTCTTCCTGGGCCGCCTTGTCCTTGTTCCGTTTGCGTCGGCGCTCAATATCGCTGGCAAATTGATCCAGGGTCTCGGCTGGGACGATATCAGTCCAGTCACACTCCAGAAAACTAATCAGGCATCCGTAAGGAAGATGCCCGAGATATTTGGCACGCTTCCGGAGGGCATCGTCGACCACATGGCCAGTGGATATATGCTCGACTCTTGGTAGCAGTGTGGACGGAAAGTCCGAGAAGGATCCATACTTTGTTTTTAAGATCCGGATATCAAGCGGTGAAAGATATAGGTGTGGCGGAGAAGTATAAAAATAAAAGTCCTGTTCCTGCCTGTGATGAGAACCACTGGCGGCGGCGGCTCGAATAGAGACTGCGACCTCAGCATCGCCGAGACCCACGACCTTTTCTTTGGCTAGATTCACTGCCTTGATAGATCGCTGTGTCCATTCGTTGTCCTCGTGAAAAAGGAGCTCGTCCTCCTTCTCCTGTTTGATCAGTTCCTCAATCTCTCGGTCGAACTCCTCTGTCATATAGCCCCCGGTGCCCTTCATGATTCTGGCATAATCAAGGACACCGGCGGCAAAATGCCAGGGCACGTCGTCACTGGAATTGATCACCTCGGCAGCCCCTTCCTTTGGCAATGCCAGCGTGCTCTTGGCGCTCCGCATCATCAGGCGAAGGACAACATCATCCCCAGGCCGAGGGAGTGGGCTCTCCTGGCCGGCGTAGAACTTGACTGGTTTTACGTCGCTGATGAACACGGTATCGTCACAAATCGGGCATTTCCTCCACCGGTTTTGCTTCTTCTCTACCGGCCCATGGATATCCTCCCGGGGTCCCGAATTCATGAATCGAATTAGACAGGGCAAGCAAAATATATGCCCGCACTTGGCCATTCGGGGCGCAACTGGCTCAGATAAACAGATGGGGCATGATGTTTGCTGAGACTCGGCAGAAGCAATCACCTGCAGGATGTCTGCCCAGTCGAGGTGTTCGTCTGCGTCAACGGCCTGTTGAGAGTAGTTGCCACTGGGAGAAACTACAAATCGATAGTTTGCGTGAACATAGCGAGCCTTGTCCATGGCCCCGTACGTGGGATTCCGGCGGTAGGAGCGTGATGATGGAGCATGGTGGCTGTCATAGTAGGGACGAGGAGGAAGCGCATAGTTCATGAGGTGCGTGATGGACGTCTGACCTCGCCGACTGGAGGCATTCCGCACAGCTCTGATCTCCGCCATGTCATCTTCGTCGTCGAGGCGGCCCGAGCTGTTCTGACCAGCCCTCCTCATGTTACGATGTTGCTTTCTCGAACCTTGGTTCTTGCGCGGGATTGCCTGTGGCTGCGAAGACCCCTGGCCCTGGCTCGGACTCGGTCGACGAGTAGAATCAAAGCCGATGGCAGCGGCCGAAGTGGATGGGGCTTGTGAATGATTGACCGTCGCGGGAACCGAAAGGGACTTGCCCGATACTGATGACGTCGAGTTCATATTCGGCCGGCGGCGAGGATGAGTGGACCGTCTGGGCTTTCGGGCTGGTGATGCCCGACTCTACATTCGAGAAAGAAAGGAGCTGACGATACTATAGCAGACTTCTGTCAGTCTACACTAATCCCATGGATACGACCATTTCTCTCCAAATTGAAGTCCATGTTCATCACGAAGTGACCGGTATGCGCACCTTGCAGTCATCAAACTCTCCACTCCACCTATACTAGGAAGGTATCGCGCTGAAGTGGGATGGCGATAAGAAGCATACGGGAATCCAGGCAATCCTGCAACCAAGTCGTGAAGGGGCCTGGTTATTTTGAACGCACTCGAAGATACCGCCGCGAGAAAAAAGAGTCTATAAAAAAGAGAAGAAAACAATAGGGAATCGCTATCCTCGATAGGAACGTTTGTGTGATGTCGTCGGTGTCGCAAAGGGGTCCAGCGCCGGACCCCAGAGAGTTGACGAAGAGAAGGGAGGAGTCAGTCACCGGCGGGGCAAACGGCGACGTGACGAACTGGAGCTCGGGAGCTGGCTGGCCAAGCTGGCTAACACCAGTGGCACTCCTGCAAAGTCACGTCCCGAATCAGCTGATTGGCTCAAACATCGAGCCCCAGTCCCTTAACAGCTGTTATCCGTACGGAACACGGATTACAGATACATACGTATCAATTACAGAACGGTGAAACTTCGAGACCGTACGGGGTATCGGTGATTGACTGGTACAATACGGATACTGAGTACGGATAGGCGACACGTACATACGTATGTGAAACCCCGATACATGCATGTACACAAGAAAATGTCCCTCTATATTTCTTCCAGCAATCCATTTCTTACTCTTGGTATAATTAATATTTCCATATCTCATCTCCGAATTGGCATGCAGATCATATATTCTTAAGAACAAGACAAATCATGTGAACGAGGCAGAGGATTCACCACAATAATTGGAGCTCAATGATGGAAACGAACAAGGACACATGCATTTCACAAAAGGTAAAAGAGAGGATGCTGAAAATCAAGGGGCTTGATAAACAGGCACCACTACTCTCATATACAGGCAGTGCTTGTTTATGAAGCCCCAAAATCAAATGCCAGGGGTGGGAATTTCAACAATCATGGTAAAGGATTTGAGATACAAACAGAATAGGTATAAACAAGACAAATAATTAAATACCAGGACAAGCAAGTGCGGAACATGAATACATCATTCCGCACTCCTTTCCCTGGCTATTAAACAATAGCAGAGAGAGACAAGACAGGCTATATCAAACTTTCATTCCCTTCTTTATCTCCACCACTGGTTCCCGAAAAAGAAGTCCACCCCCATAGCGTTTCCCACCCAACATCTCCCCCCATTCGTTCCCAAGTCCAATCTTCTCCTCTTCCTCCCCAGGTAAGATAATAGCAATTACTTCAGGAGCAATTCTCGATATTCCACGATGATGAATAATAACAAAGACAGCTCAGGATACCACTCCAGCGACAATGAAAAAGAAAGCCAAACTCGGACCGAAAAAAACCGGATCCCATATGCGGAGGAATTAGACTACCCAGCAAGACCGAACAACAACCATCAACGAGGTAGCGGACAGAGACATGCCGCCAGGTATGATATAGAACAGGGTTCGATGTATGGACGGGATGAATACGCCGACGAGACATTCGGAGAAAGAAAGGAAACAGGGGCATCTTGGAACAAAACCATGGCGACGGAAAGATTAAGCAACGTTGGGCAAGGCGGCGATTGGGCGAGCCCCGAAACAGTTCGCGGTTAAACAGAATGTAGGGTCTGTTTAGGACTTATCGGCAAACTTTTGCTTTATCTTGCTGAAGATGGAGCTCAACCTGTTCTTCTTCTTCCTTTCGGCGGTAGTGGTGGGGGCATCGGCCGACTTTGAAGTACTCTCCTCCGGAGCAGCGACAGCCTTGGTGCCATTGGTCGCCGGTTCGGCAACAGGCTTGGCTTCCGAAGTCTTGGGCGCTTCCACCGCAGGTGCAGGAGTCGATTCAACGGGCTCAGATGCCTTGGGGGTCGGTTCGACTGGCTTGGTCTCGACTGGAGGCGCAGCCACCGGGGTTGACTCCTCGGGCTTAACAGTCTCCGAGATTGGTTCCACGGGCTTGACCTCCTTCAACAACTCAGCCTCGACCTCCTTCTTTTCTTCAACAGCAGTAGTAGAAGTGGCGGCTTCAGGGCTTGCGGATGCTTCAGCGATCGACTCCTTGACCGTAGCAGGAACGTCTGCAGCGACCGGTTCAGCGACCGGCTCCACGGGCTTCACCTCCTTCAACAACTCGGCCTCGACCTCCTTCTTCTCTTCGACGGCGGTAGCGGAAGCAGCGGCCTCGGGGCTTGCTTCGGCTTCGGCAATGGACTCCTTGACCGCAGCAGGAACCTCGGCAGCGACCGGTTCAGGGACTGCTTCTACCGGCTTCACTTCCTTCAACAGCTCGGCCTCAACCTCCTTCTTCTCTTCGACAGCTGTGGCGGAAGCAGCGGCTTCGGGGCTTGCAGCTGCTTCGGCGATTGACTCCTTGACTGGCTCAGGAACCTCATCAGCAACGGTTTCCTTCTGCTGGGTGGCAGTGGGGAGGATCTCCTTGACTGGCTCTGGAAGCTTCTCGACAGCGACAGCCGCAGCCTGAGTTGTAGTCTCCACAGCAGAGTCCTTGGCGGCGACGGCAGCATCAACAGCCGCAGGGACCTTGTTCTCTACCACATCGTTCTTGGCACTGGTTATGGTCTCCACGGCAGAGTCTTTGGTGGCAACGGCAGCATCAACAGCTGCAGGGACCTTGTTCTCCACCACATCGTTCGTGGCACTAGTCACAGTCTCTTTGGCGGCGACGGCAGCATCGACAGCTGCGGGGACCTTGTTCTCAACCACGTCGTTTGTGATGTTAGTCACAGTCTCCTGGGCCGCTGCGGCGGCGGCGGGAAGCTGATCAATGGCAGAGGTTGCAGCATCAACGACAGTATCCTTGGCGACAATGGCAGCGCCGACGGCAGCGGTAGCAACCACAGCCGACGCAGCAACAACGGCCTCAGCAAGAGTAGTGACATTTTCCGAGGCCGCGGGAGCTTCGGGGACCTTCTTCAAGAGCTCCTCCTCAACAGCAGCCTTTTCCTTGACCTCCTCGCTTATGGCGCTCGCCTCAGGATCGACGTGGGCCGCCTTCTGGCTTTCCTTGACAATCTCGGGGACCGTGGGCTCAAGAGGAACCTCACCGGCCAGCTTGGCGGTTGTCGCATCTGGGGCAACAGAGCTGATGGCGGCATCACCTCCAGAGACAATTGGCAAGCTAGATTCGGGAATCATGTCATTTGTGATGGGCGGCAGCTGGAAGAGAGGGGCGTCGGTTGTCTCCAGGCCGGGAAGGCGATCGCTCTTCTCGTACGACTCCTTGTCCAGGGTCACATGATCGTTGATGCTTCCAGCAACAACACCCTCGGGGATCTTCTCACCGGGCGCGAGCCTGATAGGAGGAGCAGTGAAATCGGTGGCAGGGATGGGGTCGATTTTGACCTGCTTGTCGAGTTCGCTGGCGGGTGTCTCAGGATAACCTCCGGGAGGAGACATGGCGTCAGACTCGGCCGGCTTCTCCTCCGTATCTTTTGCGAGCGGGACTTCAGCAGCCAGTTGAGCGGTCGTAGCGCCTGGGCCAACCGTGTTGATAATGGCGGCAGCAAAGCTGTCTGCCTCGGTCTTCTCCTCCTTTTTCTCTAGAGGCACCTCTCCTGCCAATTGGGCGGTTGTAGACTCGGGCCCGACGGTGCTGATGGCGGCGGCGGCGGCGGGGTTAGCATCTGCCATCTTGGTAATGTTCTCAGGTAGCAGGACGTTGTTCTCGTTGCCTTCGTGGTCTTTTTCTTGGGGCGCGGTGTGGTCGGTAGTCCAATTGCCGTCGACGACAAACTGCGAAATTAAATACGTCAGTGACCGGGAGTTGGTCCACAAATAATAATTGGTGTCAAAAAGGTTTGATATTTGAGGAGAGGCTCAGGTGAGGGGGGAGAGGCTGGTGGAGAGTGCTCGGACGTTGGCAGCGTGGGCAACGGTGGGATCGCGTGGGACCAGGTTCAACTTAAATAGCACCGAGGCAACAAGCCTTGTTGATTCTGGCAGCAGGTGTAGCCACAACCACCAAGGACCCTGCTTGCCCGATGCTGGTCATTAGACCACGGTCCACAGTGACTTCCACTTTAGTGGGACTCAGCAACCTGATAACTGTTCACCGCTTTGCATCACCTGCCTCACTTCCTGCACTCAAAAACAGAGTCGGTAACACTCTGTCATGCACTTTTGTGCTCCGTGTATTCCTCGCCGACGTGCGCAATGTCCTCAGAACTGGTGCCAAGACAGTGAGACCACAGGAAAACGCCTCGTCATCTTCATAGACAAGCAATTGGGACTGCAATTGACAAACAAATGGGCCCCAAGGTGCATTTTCGAACCAGAATCCACAGCAAGATAGCTGGATCCTCAGCGGGGTCTTGAGATCCCAGCTACCAGGCTAGAGATGCAATGCAGTTAAACCAGCGGGTCCTGGCCCTTGGAGGCTGATCAGATCGGCTTGTCAAGATTCGTCCAACTGTCGCCGTGTGCAGGGCCAGAGACAGTTCGGCGCTCGGCTACCGTATCGCAAGGCGCGTGAAGCTAGGAATCGCGAAACCAGAAGAGGGCGGGGCTTTGGTGCAGGTTGGGAGGTTTGTGGCATTAAAACAGAGACATGTCACCAACCTTGTAAAGGATCTTGTCCGAGGTATTGGGGAGAGTTACAGTCTTTTTAAAGACATCTCCGACCTTCTCGAGTTGCTCCGTCTTTTCCCAGTTGTCGAAGGTGCCGGTAACGTAGACTTCTTCGGCGGCGTGGGGCCTGTTCGCGAGCAGAAAAAGAAACTATTAACAGGTGCCCTTCTCGATCGCGAAGAGCGTCTTATCCTTCATCAATGGCGCGAAAGCAGCTCTGTGGTGTGCGCGTGCGAGTCAGACGAAAATCGCAAGCTGCGCACTGCTTCACTCCAAGACGCCGAGCCGCCTCGCACAACGGATGATGACAGAGAACAAGCAACTGTGTCACTACTCACCAACTGAAAACGAATGTGCCCATCTCCGATAGATGATGAGCTTATAAGGCGGTTTATCGACGGAGGATGCGCCGTAAAGCTAAGACTCGCAAGGTCGGGGGTTGTTCGTCTTTGTCTCGATGGTCGGTGCGATCGAGACCAATTGCGGAGGAGCTTCCGGAAGATAAGGCGGGGAATTGCCAGAGACGGGAGGGAGCTTTGGCTGCTGGAGCTCTTTGCTGGAGCTCGGCCCGGGTCAGGTTACGCAAAAAAGAGCTACCTAGAGGTAGTTGGGATCAAATGTGCTGTGGGCAGGTGGGAAAGCTGAGAACTAAGCTGCGAATCGGAGGCGCAATGCGATTTCTTGACGCGCTGACGTCAGAAGGTGGAAGAAGCACGATCGTATGTAATACCGAAAATAAGATCGTTCAGCTTCGGGCGGGAGGAGAGAGACAATTGGGGGGAAATGTCTTTGGTATCCTTGAGAAATGTTTCTGGTATGAGGGGAAAATAGGAGAGCAGGCGGGATGATGGTAACCAAGCTGAGGGAAGGTCACCGAAAGGACCGGAAAGATAGGAGGAAGCGCTGGCACGACTGTGGGAGAAATTGCCTCTCTCGTTCAGCTGCACAATCGCGATTGGCGTTCTGATTAAGCTCTCCTCAATCCTGTTCTGGCAAGTACGGTTGCGGGCGTTCAGAACGCCGCCTCCTCTTCAGTTGAGTTCCCCCCGTGGCCGGTCAATGCCCCACTTTTAGGCAAGCCACCACGATATCGTCAACTTCAGCATCCGGCGGATCCGTTTCTCGATTCATCAGATTCTTGACCTGCGTTCAGTGCACGTTTCCCATTTTCCAGTTCATTGGCCCCATGCCAATTGGAGCCGCAAGCGGCTAGAAACTGGCACGAGATCCACCATTGACTACTCCGTATAGTTCTTGTCAACCGCAATAACACCGTCTCGACATTGGATTTCTGACTTTTATCGTGACACGTACCTCGAGTCGCCTCTGCAACAGAAGGATTCGCAATGGAGTACTGTAACAATACGTTCGAGATTTCAGGGGTCGATTAGAACTGTCGTCATCAAATGACGCTTCTTATCAGATGCCCCTGTCTGATGCACCAATTCAGGGCAGGGCATCTGTCAATACCCACAATTGTGACTATACATGCAGTTGTGACTTCTATTTTATGCTACCACGTGAGCCGTATATAAAGTTGGCTGCACAAAAACAGGCATGGCCGATCTATACCAGAAACAACCAATGACGATACACCTGACGCGGCTGCACCTAAAGAAGCATGGAAAGGGGAGAAAGCCGTTGATGTGCACATGGCAGATTGGCAGTCAGCTATTACCGTGATTGGCCCGGGTTAATGTGTAGGTGATGCAATTCCTTTTATCTATTAAAGAGGCTGACCATACAATATCCAATCGAGTGTCTTCATCGTCACGAGTATCACAGTGGTATCCAACAAACATATAATATCCCGTGATCTTCTCTGTTGAAGATCTCGGCTCTTCCAAGCCGAGTAGCATGAACCATCAGTCCTCATGAGAGACTGTCCAAATCGAACAACGATCACTCAAGCTGCAGCTAACTCAGGGACGATCGAATATTAAAATAATAAACCAAAAATCCAAAAATCCAGTCCCCAGTGCCTAATCTCCAAAACTCCATAGGTCCCAGTGTGAAGCCAAGCCGCCAGTCATCAACACATGTAAGTGATGGCTAGAGAAGAAATTACCATCCGAATTGCTCGCAGTGTAGCTCAACTGCGGGCCCATCGGTGCGTATAAGTCTAGCCGTCGTGTCTCGGATAACCCGCATCAAGGGATCGGGGCCGCAGCCTGCAACCAAAACGCGTTGATTGGGAGGCGTGGTGCTGACAGCCTCGCGGATAAGAGTTGCGAGATCAGGCCGACCGGCCTTGACCGCATGCTGATACGGGTGTGTCGTCGTCGCTGTCGTCGTCGTCGTGATAGCAACTGGCCCAGCTGTCTCCTTGTGTTCCACCTGTGTCTCGATGCCGCGCTCCATCTCCTTCTCTGTCATTGCTGCTGCCTGTGTTGAATCGGAAATTGGCGGCACACCCTTCTCGACATCGTCTCCAGCGGGGGAAAGAGGCGGCGATTGCCCACCGTCCGAAGAGCCGGATGATATCGAGTGGGCACCGTGGAGGTGAGGAAGGTGTAGATGCTCGGCAACCGAAGTTGACACTGGCGCTCGTGTCACGTAAAGAGACACGTCTATGTGGGGCGAGTGTTCGTGGGACTTGAGCATCTCGAGGTGTTCTTTGAACCATGAAAGATTTTCTGCATCGATTGGTGTCAGCCTCGGTCCTTGTTTGTGATCCTGTTAGGTTGTGGGAATGTCACTCACCATGCTTCTTCACTGCCCAAATAAAGGAGACCTTCTTGCGAGCGTCTTCATTCATTCTCTCGAGGATATTCACCATGAGGCCGAAAGTGAAGGTCGCACCGCCGCCTCCGGCAATAAGCACAATCTTGTCAAACTCCATTGGATCCGGGAAAGTCCCGTAAGGGCCATCGACCGATGCAGTCACGGCAGCTCCGGGGTTCGCAACCGCATACTTGTGGAGGTCACGAGTGAAACCATTGTGAGCCTTGACTGTAAACTCCATAGGCTCGGTCCTGTGGATTGTGAACGGGTGCGTCTCGAACTTGCGAATTGCCGGGATCCAAACAAAGCAGTGTTTCCCGGGCTCTGCTCTTGCCGGAGCTTTCTTGAACACAATCTTGGTTCCTCCGTTGGCGAGAGGGTGCAGGGTGGCTTGGTTGTTTGAGCTGTAATACAAGACTCGGGCGGCTCTAATAAGGCGATCGAGAACCCACATCGAGGCGGTAAGAAGCGTGACGATGAGCGTCTTCTTGGCAATATGTGGCAGATGCAGGCCGACGGTGACGATACCCATGATCCATGCCGTGATATGAACGACATAGAAGAGTTCATACCAGACCCGGCGTAGGAACGTGGCCGAGAATATGACGCTCAAAAAGGAGAAGCCGGCAACGATGGCGGCAATCTCCTCCTCTTGGCTGAAGATGGATATGAGCCTGTTCTGGCTCTGGAAGAATGCCGTGTAGAGCGCGGCGTGGAGTACCATGTATACGAACATGAGGTAGCCTGCTACATGGTGGAGGCAATTCAGCCTTTCGTACGAGTACGCTGTCAGAAATGCCAAGGGTGTGTTCTTCAGTGCCAGAAACACAACAAATGCCAGGTTTCCGAGGGCCATCCTGGACGACAGCAATGTTAGCGTGTCTTGGTACCTACACAAAGAAGCGACCTCGAGAAGTGGAAATGCTCTCTTACCATCCAAACCTGTTTGCGATATTGCCCATACTGCTGTCCACGTTGGTGAATGACACGGCTGCGTTGAGAGCAACATATGTAGCCACAAGCAAGGCATGGCCAGCAGACTTGAAACCAGGTACCTTTCGAACAAGGACATTTCTCGCAAGCCTGACCAAGGATTAACAACAATGGTCATCTAGATGGGGATGACGGTGAGATACGAACCTTGAGACGATGACGAAGGGACGCTCCAACGCTGATGCCCCTTGATATGAGCGCGCAATCTTGACACAGGCCAACCGAGTCCAGTGGGCGACCACGAAGACAGCAATGAGACCGCATAGACCTGCTACGTATATCTTCATGACCCGCTCGTTCACCAGTTGCCTGGCGGCGAAGAAGGCCAGCCTGGCAGGGTCTTCATTCCCATGACCTCCACCGGCAGGGCTTGGTGGTCCAGCCATGCTGACGACTGACTGAGTGAGAAGGGAGGTGCTGGTTGCTGCTGGACTGTATCCCTAACCCAAGAAGAAGAAACACAAAGTGCGGATGTTTGTCAACGACACAAGATGTTTAGCCCGAGCCAAGGAAGGGAGAACAAGAAACTGGCGACTTCTCAAGCTTTAAACGGAGGACGGGGGAGGATAGGGCTTGAGGAGAAAGACCGCGGTCTAGACCTGTCGAGGCAAAGACCCAAACACAAGAGTTACCTGGTATATATCTGGTCCCTCCCGCAAGCACATCGTGGCTACCGATGCATGTCCTTTTAGACGTAGACGTCTGAAACAGGGTATGGCAGCGGGGTTGTGGATACAGCCACCGGATAGATGAGCGTAGGACAGGGCCCATTTGGCTTCGAGAATGAAAAGTTGATTGCTTTTCCATCACATGTAGGGCTCATGGTATCAACGGCCATGTCCACCACGGCACTTAGCACCGTTGACACCATGCCAGACAGAGAGGGAGGCGATGGTAAGTTCCGAGCCCATCATGGGTCCCTCGACTACTCCCTGCTGTGGACAAGCCATCGTCGACCGGCACTACCTACCCCAGACCATTGTGAGATAGTAGAGGGCAGATTGATAGCAAGGGACGGCGAAATGCTGCCAGGGATAGTGCAGTACGTACCACAGCCCACAGCACAGCATCCCGCAAGGTTGGATCTGCATGGGAGTTGAGTCTTCGGCGCTGCAACATGGACCGGAACCTGCGTGTGGTGACAGCCTCTTCGGGGGATACGCAGATGGAGGGACTTCCTGACTGGGGAATTTTGTAAGCTTGACAAAGCACAAGCAGGGCACGATACCTGGGCCTGTCACGATAGACGAGATGCCCCCAAGAGCGGTTGCTGTGGGTCGACCGAACGGAGGGAATGGGCATTTGTTGGTATCGTCACTCTGGATAAAGTGTGGTTAAATGAGGGCCGGCCAGCGCAATACCGCCTGACCAAAGAGACGTATTAGACGAGCGTCCCAAGGATGCATGCCATCTTTTTGCAATATCTACCCCACAAACGCACGCAATCTCTAGCAATATCGAGCGCCTCTATGAACAAGTTTTGGGAGCCCTTCCTCGCTGGGCCACGCTGGACGAGCCGGGGGTCGGTCGGTGGGGCTCCGGTGTGACTTTTGTCGTGGGCATTTATTGTGCAAGGGAAGCACATAGACACGGCAGCTCGGTGAGGTGGTCAATACCGTACCGCAGCAGGTTGCTCTCGTCAGAGATAGACTCAGATAGTCGAGACTCGAGAGTGGAGGCCAGACTCTCGCCTACAACGAACTTGCATCAGCGAGCGGCTCTGCATTCATGATCCCGTCATTGTTTCCACGTGAAGCTAAGCGAATCTTTTCCCCTTTAAACCCAGACAAGTAAGTGCGATCAAGATGCGCAGCCGAGCGAAGAAGGCCTGCGGTTGGCGGAAATGACAGGCCGAAATGCGTACAAAGTCAACGCAGCGAAAGTGCATGAACCATGGAGATGAGACGGAGAGCGAAGAAAAAAAAAACACAAACTAAAACATCAAACCACAGCAACACACTGCAGGTGATTGGCCGGGTGGATGAACACGAAAGCCTGTTTGTGCTTGCGAATCCCAGTGCCGTGAGGAGGGGAGAACCCAACTCCATCAAGATCAAACTCGTGAAGCAAGGAGATCTGAGGTGGCATTGGATGTTTGCACAAGGAAAAATGCACAGATTTGATTGAAAACTGCAAATCTTAAACGCGGCATAACGACAACTGCGCGGCAGATTTGATCTTCAGGTCGAAGTGTGACAGCGGAGCACTGATGGTGTGGCAGGAGCAAACTTCGACCCTGTACATCGATGCAGTGCGCCTGAGATCTGTTCAGGACTTGGCTTTGAGGCAGGTGCCCGTCTAAGGTTTGGTTTGTGATACATGTCGAGTGGTGGAAAAACCACGGATTTTTGTGTACAAGACAACTTGGACAAGCACTGACAAGGTACAGAAACTTACCCTATCCTTAGATAAGATCTTGACATGGGAGAAGGCTCGTTGCTTAGTCTCTCGGCATTCAACCCAATGGAACGTGGAACTTTCCACTGCAAGGCCGTTGACCGTTTTGTTCCACGATGGCCACTTGTACTTACCTATTCCAGATCTCTATCCGTCAAGGAAGGATCCTACCCAGCATCCGGAGTTTGTACCTCCCGCTAGTGCAAGTATTCGTCCGTGATCCGTCCGGTGTTTGCCCGGGTCATGGATACCTTACACTAGCAGTGGATACCGTTACCCTCGTCTGGTACATACAGTACTTTGCTATCTGCTCTTCCCTTCACGCCCAGTTCAAAGAGCATATATTCGCACCCTGATATCCTTGGTATGAATCATGATAATCAGTACTTACCACTGGCAGACGAGCATCCTTCCGAACTAACAATCAGCAACCCGGTCTTTCGACGTCATGAACGTCGGACACGAGGCGGGAAAGCAGCCATCTCCACACATTTGCCATATCAGTACCTTACACTGCAGATGTCCATTTCCCCTTCTGGGAATTTCTGGACAGACAGCTATGGTGTTTCGCCAAGAAGGGCAAAAAGGGGGAAAGACAGAATGTCATAGTCACCTCTGGAAGAAATTGCCAGATTATGGGCCAGCTCTTTGTTCTTTTGTCTGAGTTGTAATAGCTGGACCATATTTGTGACTTTGTTGGAAAGCTGGTTTGTTCACAGCCTGCGTTACTACTTGAAGTTCGAGTCTAGACTCTGGTACTGAGATTTCATACTAACGCTAATATGCCGCGGAGGGAAACAGATTATAGCTAGGGAGGCAATAAGGGCTAGTGATCGAGGCAATCGGGTTCTTGCCGTTAACTTAACCTTCCACCTCCACGTGCCATAGAGGCACCACTTACACCAAAGGCGGCGGGGGCCCACTCACAGCCCACTCACCCAGCTGCCCTGCTGCCCTACCCTTCGCAACTGCCAGTTCCAGTATTCGTGGCCGTAGGGTTCCCCTGCTGCTACCTGGCTCCATTAGGCAATCTCGCAGCCATCTCGCCGAGAAGCAAGCTTCTGCCCGCCCCTCCCAATTGGCCAGCGCTTCTTCACACGACCTTGAGAGGTAACCTTTGACAACCTCAAGAACAAATCCGCCCAGATTTGGCAAGCCTCCCAATCTGGCACTCATTCACAGAGTCCTCCCTATTGGACACCCCCGGATTAAGATCGGTGGCTCTTTTTCTAACTCGAATCGGGACTAGATTTGCTTCCATCGGCAGTGCTTTCTTGCCATCGTGCTCGCTGAACTCTTGTCGCCATGGCATCGGGGCCAGCTGTCAAGATCAACAGGAGACGATGGTGCATGCGGTTGGAATAGCCGCCACCTTGGGAGTAAGTGAAGCCTGACAAAGAATCCAGCTCTATACCTACCACATAGATATCTAGTGCGTACAGCATCTCGGTTACCCCCCTACTCGACTAAGCTCGGTGGTATTAACATGGATGACGCAGGTGTGGAGATAAGAGAACTGGTCTACGTCTCAAGTTGGCTCCCTTCGCCGACGACATGGCCGCTGGATCCATAATACAGTGCTCGAGCCAGTAGCGACATGCAGCTGTCTCTCTTCAGGGAAGCTACTCAAGATGCTGCATATTCGTTAAGGCGACGGCATTGTTATAACAAATCCAATATCGGTCCCGCTGTACGGAGTACTCCATAACATATACTCCCCACCCATGGACGAATAGAACGCTGACGAACAGATTACGCAGACATCTAACGGGACCAGGCGAGCTTATTTCAACCCTATTGAGCTGTCTCCTTCGCCCATCTCGGGCTGTGAACCCTGAAGTGTCATCTCGAAAGCAATTTAATCCCTCGCCATGCTTCGTCGGGTTGTATACTCTCGGTCTTTCCCTGACGGCCCAGCTTTTTGGTGCCGAAGGACGCTTCTTCGCTGCAAGTTATCGGGCCTGTCACGGTCAGTTTCCAGTCACCACAAAATCTATCTCGGACGGTGAAGGCATCGTACCACGGTAGACGCGAGGTCTCACAGAGACTTCAGCTGTTAGCAATTGGTGCGCAAAAAGATGGATGCGCGATCGGGCATGGAGAGCTCGATTCGCATTGCAGGTTCTTCATCCTTGAGTGCGACCTTGACCTTTGGTCCATGGCGATAAGCTTCGTCTCCCCCCTCCGGCGAGTTGCAACCTGGAGACTGTGTACGTATTGTGTGCAGTTGAACACGGCCAGTCTCCACCGTTCATCAGACGTTGTTGTTCTCGATACCCTACCTAATAGTGATTCCGAGGTTGAGTAACCCTGGCCACATGTCTCGGACAATTAATACCCACACAAGTCGTTTGGGGGAGGCACACACTCTCTCTATATTGTTAATTCCACGACGCATATCTTACTTGCCAAGCATCAGCCCAAGGTCTTACCGGGTCGTATTTGTTTATATCAAAACCTCCCGCTGACAGGTGTCACGTTCTCTTATTTATCGATTTTATAAAGGACGAATTCTAAAAGTCAACGTGACAGGACCCTGACTGCATCCGCCAAAAGCCCTACAACGGTCTTAGATATCAGATTCATCTAGGATCGAGGGTCAGAGGGACCTCAGTCATTTAAACCACACCTTCGTCATCAATAGGTAAGCGGCGGCTTGTTCCTTCAATCTAAGGTACCACGTCTGGTGGCTCGAGCGGTGGCCCAAAACACCACTTCGAGATATTGCTGCCAGAACGTCGGAATGGCCTTTGAGGTCTAGACTCCGCTGTCAAGCTATCACAGGTATCCGGAGTAGTAGCAGCTCCTTCATATTGGCCCTGTCATATGCTGTCACCACGGTTATGCAACTTCAGCTTTGATGCTTGAGGAAGTTCCTCATCCGTCGATGGATTGTCGCGGTACCCGATCAAGTGGAGAGAGAGTGCGCAAGATAAGACTGATGACTGCCTGGCATGGAACCAAGATCTGAGATTGGAAGCCGACGGGAATGTCTGGCTGCAAGATCAATCATCACGAAAGGTCCTCCCGAGGCCATTCTGGTACTTGTTCACTTCATTGTTATTCACAACGCCATCACTGTCCTCCGGCAAGGGATTGGACATTCCTATTTCGGCTTCCGGCCGACGTGCTGTTGATTGTCGATTGCTTAAACGCGCAGATAAGGAGAACAGTGTTGTGAACAAGACATACCATGTTTGAGTTGTGAGGAAATAAGGCTTGGATCAAGCAATTATCGTCCCTGGCCCTCTTTCACATGTATTTACCTACCTACCTATCTTGGCAAGTGCCAGGGGTTACTGTAGGATGGACATGGCAATCACGTCATATAATCGAGATATCAAGAGATCAAGAGATCAAGATATCAAGATAGAAGCACAGGCGAGGAAAGAGGCTATGGATACCGGGGCCATTAAGGGTTTTGTTCTGTATTTTTGGGCTTTTTATTGGGCTTTTTTTTGTACTAGCAAATCCGCCCAGACTATCAAGGGTACCGTCACGGTTACTAGCTTGTGCGGTTTCTCTCTCTGGGTCACTTCTTCCAAGGCTGCTCGTTCCCGTTGTCCCCACGCGAACAGTGGAAAGACGATGTTCCGCCACTTATATCGCCAAGCTAGTCAGTACCAAGATCCCAAGACCCAAGATCGTTGCTCCTAGTGTAGAGCCATCTTGTCTTGAGAAACAAGATCTTGTAAGAGAAACTCATTGGAAGCTAGCTACGTAGTCGGTTGGAACTTGGGAAGACGGACCGACGGGGAATTGAAGCAACGAATTTTCCATCCAAGGTGGACTGACTCTCTCCTGCCAAGTCGATTTATAACCACTTACAAAACCAAAGACGGTTGGGTCTCTCTTTCAATTTTCTTTTCTTCCGAGGTTTCATTTTTCACAAGGTACTGAGCAGACCTGCTCTGCTTGTATTTGGCGCATCTTGCTCGCACATAACTCTGTCAACTGCGGTGCGGTGTACTTTGTTCGTTCTCGATTTCTGTCTGTCTCTAGTCTGGACCAGCCAATTGACCGTGGCCTGGCTCGATGGCGCTCCTTGGGTAGAAAAAGTAGGCACATATCTGATCAGGCACCTCGTTGTCGGAAGCAGTGCCCGCCCCGGAGGTGAGACTTTGCAAAGCCCATGGGGTCATCTAGGATGTGGAGAGGATGAGAGCTGTTTCGTTGTTTTCTTCTTTTACTTCTGTTTCGGAGCGAACGTGGACAGGAGCCTCTCGTCCTAACACTCGTGCCACGAAGTAATGGTGAGTTGAGAACTTCTGCCGGCATGGGATTCCTGCCGTGGGCGAGGTGGAGCTTGCATCGGAGGAGGTAGCTGTTTATGGCGGATTCGAAGGTCTGATGCTGCTGGACTTGCCGAGTATGATCCCTCATGGTGAGATGAATAGTATTGTCTTGTGGTGATTGGATGGTTCCTCTGTTGGATATGAGTGAGTTTCGAGCTAGGGAGATAGAAGTCGGTTCCTGCAGGTCTCCCTGATGCAAGTGGATATCTTCTACCCTTGGTTGGGTCGATAATAACGATGATGCTGTTGGTGATCACTCATCCACACTCCTTCTCTTTTTGGACTGTCGCCTGTGGAGTGTACCTTGGTTGTTCTCAACAGCACTTTATGTATGGGCGGCTGGCTCTCGGTCATTGCTTTCGTGATACATTCCCAGACGACAACAAGACAAAGAACAGATAGAAACATGGTGTGTTGGGTACAGAGAGTGATAACGAAGAGCGTGTCAGGTTCAGACATTTAGACATTTTCAGGCTGGGAAGCCGAACCAACAGAGTACCATTGCATTGTCACGGAGAAGGTGATGTAGATGAGTAACGCCATGGCTGTTGATAGCCAAGTCAGTCCTTATACACAGACATACAGGATACAAAAGACAAAGCGCTCAGTATCCCATCTATGGTGTTATTGCGCGCGGCACACAACTACACGCCCAGGTCAAAGTCGGCGCGTAAACTGGTGTTCAGGGCGCCAATGCAATTTGGCCCCCAATATCACTCCGACATATCAGACATCCATCACCTACACCACAACTCCAGACGCTGTGTGAGATAGTACTCGGAATCGCAGATCGACAAATGCATCCCGCGCCTGGAACGAGTGCCTCTCTGCCATGTCGAGAGGTGGTGACATCAATCGGCCAAACAAGATACCAACTAGTCGCCGGGCCAAAGGAGCTACACAAAGTACCTAATTTGACCATGATCATCTCTTTTCGTTTGCAAAGTTGGGCTGCGAACCAGAGTTGCAGCTTATGATCGTACATTGTTGTTCAATGTCTCCTTCCCACCTGCCGTCGCTTTCACAGTTATCACAGCCTTGTTTCTCTCTCAAACAACCAACATACATTTGCACAAACAACGGAACCCACCAATTGCGAAGCTTTGAGATGATATCTCGCCCAATCTCCGTGCCTCTTGTCCCTCTGGTGATGAAGCTACAAATATGCGGCCCCTTTCGATTATGCATGGCCCTTCGTTGCTTGTTGTCAGTTTATTAGATGCAGACGGAACAAAGGTGCACATTTCATAATCTCGGCGCTTGGGGCTTCCACAGAACTGAGTGGGAAAAAACACTTGTCAACGAGCCAAGGGAATAAAAAACAAGTGGTATTTGTCCAATTTGGTTCCGTTTGTCAAATCAGTCTACCATGATTACCATGAACGCCAAAGACCAGCCATGTTCCTTATCCTTTCCATAACCAGCCATTTCTAAAGAGTGTCCGGGGGTATCTCGCAAAACAATCGTGACTTCGTATGAAGCTATCAGGGCTGAAAGAAACGCCAAACCAGGTACCCAATATCGTGAAAAAAAAAGAGTAGAATAAAGGAAGATATAGTATCGTCTCGGCGAGAGACAGATATATGGTTCAGTGGTAAAACGATCCCGTTGTCCAAGTAGTTCAACTCCAAATCCCGTTAGGATTCACCATCTGAGAAGCATCGGGCGTCGAAGCCCACATCTTCTTCTTCCTGATAGGTGACATGAGTTCTCTTGGTGAGCTTGCCTCGGACGCCAGGAATGGAACGGCTGCCACGGGAGAAACTTCGTACGCCGGGCGCATGTAGACGCCGTTGAGCGCAGGCGATGTAATTGATGGGACCGGGGGCGTGTTCAGGGCATTGTACGACCGGGAGGACCCTGGGGTGAAGGTCGAGTTCAAAGGATACGGTTGCGAGATGACCCGAGTTCTGATGCATGATCGTTCGTGTGACCGAAGCGGGAGGCGAATTCTGGACGGACAGATCTTTTGCAGAGTAAAGGGCGTGGTGTCCTTCCATGAAGGCCCAAAAGCTCTTCCGGGTGGTGCCAGAGACAGGATAATCGCGGTGAGGAGCACGGCGGTATCGTCAAGAAGGTATGTCACGACTTCTGACTGGAAGAGGCCGCCTGAGAGACCGGTCGATAGTGCGCCAATCCTCACTGCTACTCGTACAATGAGGAGAAAGGCAGCGAGTTGGATACCTATGTACCCTGTCAGCATTTTGGAGCATTGCAGCACAAAACCCGAAAAAAAAAACCATACCAATAAGAAATGTTTTGAATTTGGAAGAGAGGAAGATGACAGCGAGTTTGGGGTCGATGATGTATCGCCGATGGGCAATCCGGTAGTTGATGTAATAGTACATGACCATGAATATTGTCAGGCTTGCAAACTGCATGGCAAGGCCTGCGACAGCCATGTTCGTTCCCTGTGCCATCTGTGGAGGACTGTTAGCGGTTGACTGCAGAGCTCCCAATCATCAGCGTCTTACCTCGGCCGCCGTGGTGCCGTTCGAGGCAAACACACTCCCAACAGCCTGGAAAGCAAGCGCAAAGATATTCAGAGTCAGGAAGAAGATGTTGATGTATATCGGGCGCGATACGATGCGGCACTCGGGACCGTAGATGGCCATGATGTGCGGTAAAGCCGTGTACATGGCCGTTGCCATGACTGTTGGGCCCCAAAGGTTCGCCACCAGGTAAACAGAGAAATAAATCGGATTGGCGATATCGGCGTGTATCAGAATCTTGCCAACATGGCTGACAACCTCGAGGACCAACCCGATAACAATCAACGAGACATATAAAGGCGCCTTGTATCGAACACCCGTGTATATGTTCAAGGGAATGAGGGAAGCAAAGGCAGCCAGCAGAAACGCGTTGCCAGCTAGCCCAGGCGAAGATTCGAAGAACCCACCCGGAACCGGGCAGGTATCTGACTTGCACTCTCTAGCAATGAGCATAATGTCGCCCTTGACGGTGGCGGTGGTGATGACGGGTCGACATCAGTTGAAGAGCTCGAGGCCGAGATGGAGTGGAAAAACCAACCGTCAGGGAGAGGAGGGCCGAGTGAACGGCATATATATAAAATCCTCCGGACGGGAGTTGTAGGCTGCATGCCGTAGCTATTTTTTCTTCGCTGTCCCGGCAGTCTGGATGGCGAGTTTAACGGCGCTTAAGACTGCAGCTGGCTGATGGTGGGAAGAGAGGATAGGAGGACAACCACCAACAAAATCACCAACTGGCGATCGTTGAGCTGCAGCCGACATGTCCATTGCAGATGGGTGGCAGTATGAGTACTGTGGAAAAGCATGCAAGCCTGGCAGCCAGGTCCATAGAGGGTGAGATACACCACCGACCAGCCACACCTTTTGAGGGCATGCATGCTGTCAGGACAACGAATGCAGAGACACTGCGGTCAAAGGCCATATATCCAGGCCGAGTGAAATGGAATCGCGAATCATTTGGGAGTACAGGGTACGGAGATGTCCATTGTCACCAACAAGAGCTTGACGTCTTTTGCCTTCTTGACACAAAGCTGCATTCCTCAAATCATCCACCCAGCAAACACTTGTTTGCTCGGTTCACCAGGATGGTATCCTTGACACCGTTGATTAAGAAATCCAGCATGCTGTCCGTACCTCTGATAGACATGATCGGCAGATTCAGTCGACCGACGGTATCGGCAGACTTGAGAGGTGGATTGCACGGCACGGCAATGAATTCGCTGACTTGTTCGTCCCGAGACTCTGGATACGTTGTTTCAAGTCGCGCCGAACGGCGACTTGACCAATCAACCGAGGCCGTGGCGTACCTGGGGGCTGGAATTCGGCCAGTGGTGAGCTCACCTTGGCCAGCAAGATATGAAATGGACCTGTTGGCTGCACCTCAGCTCGAATCCAAGGATAAGAGGCTGTAAGGTTGCACGGGAGTCCGTATGAGAAAGACAAGTCAGCGACGCTCACGAATGCATCTGGCCAGACGCGGATCATCACCGAGACGTGAATATACGCGCACCAACAGTGGAAAAGAGAAAGAGGTGTGTTTGGGTGTGGTGGGTGGTCTGTAATTAGCAAGACTGTAATTCGAGAGAAAAAGGCGGCGACAATGCAAAGACTTTTGGTCAATCCAGCAGGAATTCGAGGTACTCCGCTGGTCAGGAATCATCTCATCCATCGAGCTATTTCCACAACTGCTCAAGTGTTTCTTCACTGGAAGGATGAGGCTGGAGCTTCCTTCTGGTGTACGGGGCCGTATCTCGGCCAGCGTGCCGGCCTCCCCCTTGCTTCTCCACAATCTTGTCCATCCGGATTAGGTAAGCAGCATTCACATGCGGATACGGATAGTGTGCTGTGAATTGATTGGACAGGCACAGGGCCCTTTCAGGGGCAATGACGTCGGCAAGAACAAGCATCATCACTTTCATCCTAGCAACCTCCAAGTTCGAGACTCCAGTGTATTGAAACACCAGCAAAGACTGCGAAATATCTTAGCAAGGCTTTATAAACTTCAATATTCAAAACCCAGAGACAGAGGGAACAAAACACCAATGGTCCAATGTCTCCCCCAGACACTAATCTAAATCTTATCAACAAGCGAAGCGTCGGATTTGTGATCGGTGCAGCATCTCCCTTCAATACTCAAAACTAAGATCTCACCGGTCAGTTCGGGCTATATTGAGCCGCAGACACACCATCAAGACTAGAATGAACAGCCACACAACACTACTCCAACCTCACCAGCCCAGATGCGCGTTATAGCCCCCTGTCCGCCTTCTCTAACAAGGACTGTCACTACACATGCCGGGTCACCCACATGGATCCCCAAGAGGAAGAGCTCAGCATGGCGACAACACACGAATGCCAAGCGGGCCTTCACTGTCTCTGCTCATCATGGCCGGCATAGAGACCCCAGGGTCGAGGGTCTGGGCAAAGAGATAACCGCAGATTATGCTCTTGTCAAAAGTCACTACCGTACGTCTGTCCAATACTCGTCAATCTGAGAGAATCCTACAGCCCTTTCCATGTCTCATCGCTTTCTATCCTCCCTCACCAAAGTCGCATAAAAATTCGGTAATCCATCATCATGATCACACATTCTATGATATGCCCACCATTCACAATAGATCCGGCCTAACCCCCAAAACAACAGGTTGTCCCAAACATCCCATAGTACTCGCCCACGGCCTCTTAGGATTCGCCGAGCTCAAGCTAGGCGGCTCCTATCTCCCCTCAATCCGCTATTGGCGAGGGATCAAAGAAGCCCTCACATCCCAAGGCGCCGAGGTAATAACAGCCTCAGTCCCGCCAAGCGGCTCGATAGAACATCGAGCAGCCAAGCTCGCACAAGACATTGAAGCCCAAGCCAAAGGAAGAAGCGTCAACATCATCGCCCACAGCATGGGCGGCCTCGACGCGCGGTACATGGTCTCCAAGCTGCAACCGTCCAGCGTGGACGTCAAGTCCCTCGTCACTGTCGCCTCCCCGCATCACGGCAGCGCGTTTGCAGATTACTTGTTTGACGAGATCGGTCCAGAGTATCTCCCCCGGTTGTATGAACTCTGGGAACGAGCTACGGGCTGGGAACCGGGCGCGTTCTCGCAGCTGACGCAAAAGTACATGGCCGAGGAGTTTAACCCGTCCACGCCGGATGATCCCTCTGTGCGGTATTTTTCGTATGGTGCCATGGTGAGGGATAAACCACCGCTGCTGAGCCCGTTCCGGCTCTCTCATAGAGTTATTACCAAGCGAGAGGGTCCAAACGACGGGCTGGTCAGCGTCGAAAGTGCCAAATGGGGCACGTATAAGGGCACCTTGGTGGGCGTGAATCATTTGGACCTTATTAATTGGAGTAATCGGTTGAGGTTTACTTGGCAGAAATGGATGGGACATCCGCCTTCGTAAGTTCTTGCCCGACAGTTGTGAGTTTTCTTCTTGCTAACTTGGGACGTGGCATCTTAGTTTCAATGCCATCGCATTCTACCTCGATATTACAGATATGCTTGCTCGGGAAGGTCTCTAGACGGAGTTGATCGATTACAGACATTAGATTGGTTGTTTGGACAAGGAGGCCCTGGATTTAGCATGGCGTCTGGATTTCTTCGTCACTACCTGCTCAGCATGTTTATAGCTTCACCTCCCCTGCGTCATTTAGACTTGGCATCAGTTCAGGAGGAAAGGCAGTCATGATTGAACCGATCCGTTGTATATGATTTGTTTCTAGGGCGCTAATGTTATTCAAGAACGGCGGTACCGATGACACAGATCCCCGAATGTCTTGTGTCGGCACATATGACCATCACATGGCCCTTTGTTTTTAACACCCCCTTGTTCGACCGGCTGGAGTCCCTCAGCTATCTTCCTCGTCACCTTCAAGCCATATTTCATGACCGTCACCCTCCCAGACCAAAAGGCTGGTCAGGAAACCGCAAATGGCGATGCCGCTCAGGAACCACCAAGCGACACCAATCACACCATGGGCCAGGCTGAATCCATACAAGAAACCGCAGAAGACGGGCCCAATAGTCCTTGCCAGGCTGCTGACACTTTGTGCGATGCCATGAAGAGTACCAAGGACGCTCGGATGGGGCGTACAGTTGTTGACCAAAATTGTCTGAGCAGGCAATGCAAAGGTGCGACCAACCACTTGCAGAGCCAGGACACCCGCAATCGATATCCAAACAGCGATCCCATCCTTGGGCTGTGGCGGGCCGGAGGAGCTAGGAACCAGGCTAAGGAAGGGCACCAGAAAGTATGTAAAGGGGAAGAAGAGCAAAAAGATGCGCCAGCTGCGGATAGTGCCCAGTCGTGCAGAGAGCCAGGGGTATACGGTCAACTGGAGAAATATGCCGAGAACTCCAAGGATAGCCATTGCCATACCCACTTCCCTTGGCTGGAGGCCCATGCCGCCAGTGAAGATGAATGGCAGATTTCGATCTAGTGCGCTGGGCGACTCTGGAGGCTTCGTGGGGTCATAGACCGGAGTAGATAAAAATACAAACCAAAGGGAGTTGAAAGTCCCAATATGGAATCCGATGGTTGAGCTTGCCAACAAAGTGAACACCACATTTCGTGTAAATATTCGTCTGAAGGGCAGTCTCTGCGTGTATCGGGGACGGCATGGCTTTGGCTTGTCTGCGTCGTCAGAGGGAGTCGTGGTCCCGGAATCACGGGAGCCGGGTATAAAAGGGGCCGTTTCAAACTCGTTATCGTCACCAGATGGTAGTTTCGTGTAGCTATCATCCGAGTCTTTGGTTATGAAGAACTTCCATAGTCGTCGACCAAGCTCTCGCCCAACATCACGCTTCTCCAGTCGCGTGTCGAGTGTCTGTCCAGCTGGTTAGCTTTTGACGACTGAACTATGTCGTCTATTGATATCTTGGACGAGCGAAGAGCTCATACGAGCAGATGGCCTCGATCACTAACCTCGTCTAGGCTGAGCCATGTGGACGTCATGGCCGAGAAAAGGAAGAATGCAGACAGCAAGTTCGGCGGCGCGTAGGGATACCGCCTGAGGAACTCCACTTCGCCAAACGCATCAGGATATGTGCCTGCCAGGTCTGAAAGGATACCTCCAAGTATAGGGCCAATGATTACACCGATGTTGTAGGTCATGGGCATTAGCAGAAAGGCACGGGACTGGTACCTGGATTTGCTGTTAGACTACACAGCCGTGGCGCGGGTGAGATGGTAGCAGGAGACTCACTTTTTTTCTATCACGATCTCGCTGATCCTGCACAGTCAAATGTGGGTTCCCGTCAGCATATAGTTCGATACACACACACACACAATACAAGAAAGAAGAGCCGGAATACCCTTTGTTCTCACTTACATTGTTCTCATCACCCCAACGTTGCCGTTCGTAAGGCCACCGATAGATCTAAAGATCAAGGCCTGCCAGAACGAGGTCGAAAAGCCAAAGCCGAGGCACGAAAGCACTTGTAACCGTTGTATAAGAATCAGCTCATGAAGTAGAAGAGCATAATTAACAGATCAGGGGGCTCTGTGTACGTACACGTGCCGCCCAAACCAATCAACAAGACCGTTTTGCGGCCAAATCGACTGGAGTCGGCAATTCTTCCCCATGCCATAGCCGATAGAAACTGGGCAGCAGTAAAGCTTGCACTTGAAGTGTCCACAAAAGTCAGCCATGTCAGTCACTGTTGCTCGGATGATGGCCAAACTCACTGGAGAACTCCCGCCTGGCTCGAAATAACAGAGTCTGGAAGGGTTGGATCGAACCATTTGAGCTGGTAGAACATATATGACTATACCGAAACGTTAGTGACCCTCTGGCGTGGAAGAATCATGTCAAGAAAACGCACCTGTAACGATGTTTGAACGAGTGGCTCACTTAGCCGTGCCAATGTGAGAACAAACAGCTGGTGCTTTTTGGGGAGGTCTCCCCAAGAAACCGACCTGGCATCGCCGCGGCCGCCATCTGGGTTTCGTCCTTCTAAACCCATTCTCAAGGAATATGAAACCGAAGAAGAGGTGGAAGAAAATGACACCGATGACGAGACTGATGAGCGAGGGGAGCCGGGAGAAGGCTGATGCCGGAAACTAACGGGCTGGACATTGTATGGTGTTTCGGGAGCCGCCGACGTAGACAAGTTTGAAGTGCTGCCAGTTTGTACTTGAGCATTCAACTTGGTTCGTTGGCTTGCTACGGTCCTGTGCCCGCCTTCTTCATTTGGGGATGCTGTCATCGATTCGAGGCTACCGGCCAGTAAGAGAGCTGGGGAGAGAACCCCACGTCTGAATGCCGTGTTACCTACTACGGCTTGTTCCCGCCCCTACCTCCCGCCGCTGTTCCGCTGCGAGTGCCCGGGTTGAGTGCTCGATGATCTATGTGGCTGAGAGATCGGGATCCATACAACTAAAAGCTAGGAGAGTTCTAAGCGGCCGGTTAGATGATTCCAACGCCTTTGAGTAAGATATCAACACATTGGGGAAGGTACCATTAGGCTCTGACGGCCTTTTTTCTGGGGAGGAATACAAGGGGCAGCACGCGAGAGAAATAGTAGACGCAATACCTGGATCGGGTATCTATATGAAGGGGCCGAATGCCCGAGTTCGGTCTTGATCTGTAAGGCGTACTCGTGGGCGTTACTCAACGAGTTGGTTTGTGGCTGTTGAAGGTGCAGCATCTACAATGGATCGGTCAAGTCTGGGGGCTGGGTGCTTGCTTCCTGCCCGCATTTGGCCGCTGCCGGCGACGGTGCCGGAGTGCCGCGATCTGACTGGCTCAACCCACATCCGATGCATCGGAAGCCGATCACGTCACTTGGTTGGCAAAGCCCCCACTCCGCTTCGGAGCTGTCACTTCGGTTCCGCAGCGGCAATCTTGTCACTCTTGCTGAGACTCCTGACCGCAGAATCAGATGGTCACGGTGTGTATAGTCTCAACAAAAACACCCAAGTAAGCCATGGGTCAATATATCATTTATCATCGAGCTCGAGCGTGGAAAAAAAATAGCCTTGGCCATTTATGACAATTTGTCAGCCTACTTGCTTCGTACTGAATGTCTTGCCTGCTTCTACTCTCATTTCCCTAACTTAAACGCCTTTGCCAGACTCCCTTCAGTTGATTACACCAAGTAACCTCGTCACGATTTGCCAGACTGCCAAATCGACTTCCATGCTCAACACCACATGCCAATTCTGCTGCGACTTGTCTAAAGCCCGAACCAACCTCCGGACCTCCAGCAGGCTGTGGCACTAGCAGAGTTCGTGATGGTCGTGTATTGGGTTTGGCTAGATTTTGTCAAGGTTAGTCATAGAGATCACGGGTACACGCATGGAGTCACATAGGATCATCTTACCCAACCCAGACAGTGCCCGTGAGATGTGTCGTCTGGTAGGCAAGGTTGGTTTGCGTCGTTGTCGTGGGGTTACCGCGGTTGACAGTGACAGTGGCAGCAGGGCCACCTCCGCCTCCGCACACAGTCGAGGGCGCCGGGGTACTATATTTTTCACCAACGTAAGTCATACTGACCAAGTAATAAAAGGAAGAAAGGTGGTTTCGTGGTGCTACCTACATCGTAGCCGTGACCGTGCGTAGAACTACAGAGAGCAAGTCAGTATGATGCTACAACCGCTGGTGCTGATGGGCTCTCACCTTGTTCGGTAACCGTCCTAGCAGGAATTGTGGTCCTGATGGTGCTAGTGACCGTGTATGTGGTTTGTGTGTATGTTGACGTGACAGCGGCAACCGCAGCCGTGGCCGCAACTTCTCGTTTCTTGTCTGTAGCCCGCTGGTTAGAGCCTTGAATCCTTTTGGTAGCTGGGCGGAGGGTCATTGGTATCTCACTCGTTGGTAGATGGCAAATAGCTGTTGCCGTTGCCGTTGTCGTCAAGTAGCTTGTCTTCTGTCCGTCTGTCACCGTTCTAAATATGGTGGACACAACGGTGACTGTAGGGCCTTGTGGGTAGACTGTTACCGTCCTCGTCCCTCCATTGCATGCCGCTGTTACCGTCGAGGGGACCAAGATGAGGGTCTGTGTCTGCTGGATGGTGGTTTGAACAGCTGCCCTGCGAGTTAGCTACACGATGGGACGTCCCAAGGGGTGAAGGGGTCAAGCAATACTTTTAGCCCCGGCTGTAGTCGTGACCCCAATTACCACCGTCGGCGTGACCGTAACCCAGGTAGTCTGTGCCGCGCCCACTACAAGCTGGATGACGCGCTGGGTGGCGATCTGGTTGCCGGCTACGATAATCTTCCAGGTGCCCGAAAACATGGCAGAATAAGGGATGCCGCAAGTTGACGTGACCTGTTGTCCAGCTGGCTGCGTTTTAATAGCAGAGCAGGCATACTCGTTTCCATCCGGCGCCACGAGAACCGGGCTGATCGTCTCCTGGCTACATCCTGTCCAGTTGTCAGCAGGGCCACTAGCAACGAATACCTGGCCATCGGCCCCGGGGACGCGGATGGCAGCATACCTTGGAAGACAGTGATGAAACTGAAGTACTGGTTCGAAGTCGAATCTATACTATAGGTGCCTTGATTCTGATAGTCAACTCCATAAGAAGTGCATTGTGACTGGGCGGCAACTCCCACTGTGAGGAGCGCCAGGAGAAGAGAGAGATATCTGTAGACAAGCTCCATTCTGATTCAGGACACAGAGACGAGGGTGAGAGAGACTGGGGAGAAGTCAACAACAGGCGCTTGCGAGACCAGGGCGACAGGACGGGCATTATAACGTTCAGTCTCCCCCCGGGCGAATCTGGTCTGGAATCAGATTGGCACAGAATGACGGGATCATAAATTGAGTAGCCTCCAAGCCCACAGCGGAATAACGGTAGGTATCCGGACGGCAATATCGAGGATGACGGCGATAGGTGGGCATAGGAGTGCCAGATACCCGGTGACGGGCGTGGAGCTAGCTGAGGAGCCACATCGTCAAGCTCTCAAGGACTTGGAAGCAATTCAGCCTGCAGATATATTGGTCCCAGCTACCAGAATGCCTGCAGTCTCGATATAGAGACGGTACCTGCTCCTCCCTAGCGAGTGGACAACTCGGAGGTGAACCATCGATCCCATCAGTGTTGCTCCGTGGCATCCTGGGCGAAATCATAGAGTCAGGAACAGGTGGAGCTAGAGTAGTGGTCGAGCTTGATTATCAGCGGTCATGGGCTGAGACCTGCTTTGGGGGTAGTGATGTGAAGGATGAGAAACCATGATGGGAGGGGGCAATATATCCCGATTAGCAGTGGCCCTTGGGTCCAGTTGATTAATGGTACCTGCGGCTGCAACCGAGCGAACCGCGTTCGTTACCTTCATTGCGTTCGCTGTGCTGGTCGTGCTCCAGAGTGTCCTGGTGCTAGATTCCCAGTTCCAATCGATACAGTAGTAGACCGAAGACCCGGCAGAAGGGTCCAGCCCAACGAGCCAAAGGGAAAAGAATGGGCGGGAGAATTCTGCCTATATCATTGCCCAGCAAGGAACAGCAGCCGTCTAACCAATGGCCCTCCCCTATCTCCTCTTTGGCCCGAAATCGCGCCACGCAGGATACGCGAGACCAGATAAGGAAAATGGAGAGCCTCAGGTCGTTAAATCCCCGAAAACCTCTAGAAGAACATTTGCTGGGGCAACGAACTGAGTGGGCTACACACGGCCCCCTATATTTGCAGAGTCAACAGTCTTGCTCCTCGCCTTCGCCTGGAAGGAAAAGAAACGAGATAGGTAAGATGACTGAATACAGGGGCGTCGTCGGTCTGTGACGGAGAGAATAAGAGATGCCGTTCAACTAGTTACACCCACCCACAAGAGGCGAGAGACTGCGGGATCTGCCGTATCATCAACCGAAGCCGCTAGAGCATGTTGATGTCAATAAACATTGGGACTTTTGAAGTGGTATTTTTATAAATTACCGGTACAGCTGCACACCTTTTGCGGAGGAGTGGCTTGACGGGTGCTTCAGTCGGGTGCTTCAGTCGGGTCTGAGGAATGGCCTCAGTCGAGCATGCCGCCCGCAGTTTGCCCACTCGCTCTCCCGGGTTGAATCTATGAGTGCAGGGGAAAGCGGCCAAGGGAAAAGATGTGATCGTTCAAAGTCCCTTGCCGGACACAGGAAAGGAAGAGACGCCAAGGCTTGATATTGCTGGTCCACAGGTCGGTTCGAAAAGTAATATGGAAATCTTGAGTTTCTTGCCGGGACCTGGTTTTGCTGTCACTTGAAAGGGCAACCTGTTCGGGGAACCGCCATGTACCGGGTACTTGAGGGACTTCATCAGACCATAAGCGTTCGCTGGGCGAGGAAAAGAACGTGTCCATTTGAGGGCTATAAAGAGTTCATTAGCTCTTCCTTGTCGAGACGTTGACCGGCAACATTTGTACAGGACAAATCGCTCCAGAATACAAGTCAAGCTCACGCTGAATTAGTGCGGGAAACTGCGGAGCCACTTCGATTATTTGTACAATGGTGGGACCCTGCTGTAACCGTAATTTACCCAAACACTATCCGTACTGTACAACTTAACCGGGGACCCTCCACCAAGAGGAACTTGATAATAAAACTCTCATGAACCATCTGACCTCCAATGGAGCTCGGTGCAAACTATGAACTCCTGCGACAAGCAGCGATGTAACGAACGCTAAAAATAGGAATGTTTTTACGTACTGCGATTATTGTTCAAGATAATAACCATAAACGCTCTTTCCAAAACTGTAAAACGTATCTCTGAATTGGGTCTGTCTACGGATACTCAGGTATCATTACTTAGAGCAAGCTGGTGAAAGCAGTTGCTGTTATCGTCGAGCCGTAGGGGAGGTAAATACGATCGCGGTGCAACCTGCCGGATCTCCGAGGCACTATTAAAATCTCAAGCGTGTCCAAAATCCGGTACGATACTGCCGTCCGTCTCTTCGCTTGTACAACGGTGCGGACCATTCTCAAGCTTCACCCCTCCTCGCAACCCACTTCCCCCAACACCCACCATCGAGCACCGACGGATACAGTCGGGGACTTTAATTTATCCAGATGCACATCAAGATCCAGCCATGTCGAACCATTTGACCATGCCGCTTGACGGTCGTGCACTCATCTTCGATGCTCTCCCTCTTGATCGGGAGTCCTTTGCACCGTTCGGCGACGTCATCCAGAATCCGCAGCCACAACTCCATCCATCCGTTGCCAGCCATCGAGACAGCAGCGAGCTTCCATTCCAAGGTCTTGTTGCAAACCAGGGCTCGGCCATAAAATATCAGCATGTATCCCGAATGATAAATCTCTACGACCAGGCACCTAGTGGCCGTCCTGGGATCGCTGTGATGAACATGTTTGTGTGCGCAGCTCGCCAGCTGGTCCGGTCCTCGGAGCTTGGCCAGCTTAGCCCGGGCCGGGACCGGGAGCAAAGACCGGCCGGAGCAGATGAGCCGCGTACCATATCGCGAAATGACCAAGATCTCTTCTTTCCTGTCTCTGTCCTCGAGCGTCACCCATACACCACCCAAACGTTTACTCCTCTCACTGCCGACCCCGACAAGCGGTTCTTGGTCATTGTCGCACCTTCTCTTCCCCCGAGCCCGGCAGACCAATCGTTGCCTGTTCCCAACACAAAGCCGACGAGTTGGGCAGAGACCCGACCGCTTCCAGGCCGAGGACTGCCGGATCTGAGTCGTCTCCGGGCGTTCCTGGCTACGTCGGAACAGGCCGTGACCTATGGTGCCGGGACTTGGCATGCGCCCATGGTAGCCCTGGGCCCGGCCGACACGGCGCTTGACTTTCTTGTTATCCAGTTCGCAAACGGGGAAGCAATTGAGGACTGCCAAGAGGTATATTTATCCTCTTCAGCTGCCCAACGAACTGGATCGAAAGATTTGCTGGCTCGGGGGAAAAGCATCATGGTCAGGTTGCCGGCGATAACCAAGCTTTCGAAGCTGTAAGGACTTTCCAAAGCATTGGCTCAAGAATATCAAGGTCAACGAAATCTAGATCAACCCCCAGCACAAAGGATTATATTCATCTCCCTGACATTTGAACTCGTTGTGGTCTTCAGTCGCTATTGCAGTCATTCAGATACCATAAGCATATTTACTTCAGCCCGGCATGGATATTTGCTGGACGTTTTGATATATAGCTAGGAGGCGGATTCCGAACCCTGTATTTTAGTTATTCCCAGTTCAGTTTACTCCATCATCAACATATAATACGGGCAGTTGCCAATCCGTCCATTCTCTAAGACCACAGTGTATTGCTTTGTAATGTATCTCGTACTGCATACTGTATCGGATACACGCCGAGGACCCATCAACCCCTGAGAGGCTGGCCTGTCAGACCGAAGCCTGCCGCCCCGTGGCACCGGGTTCAATGGGGGATGCACACCGACTGTTTGTTGATTCAATATGTTTATTTGAGCACTCCCACTCTTTCACATGCAGCAGTTTTCTCGCCTTCGAGTTTAGCAGTCAATATTACCTGAGTTCTCCGACCTGTCACTGTTCAAGCCCGGGCCGGTTCTGTTAAACCATTACTGTGGCTCAAGAAGGCAGGTGCCCGTGAGCAGCTACTTTTATAATCCGTTGATCACCGCGCCGGGCTTTATGAGCGAAGATGACTCCCAATCTTGAGCCAGCAAAAGTGAAAAGTGACTCGGGGTACGTTTCTGGTCCAGAGGCCCAACCTGATGCCAATCCTTATGAGGCTCTCATCAAGCGGGGCAACGACCAACCGGATCGAATTCAGGCCATCTATGCCACACATCGCACCAACAGAAACGCCCAACAGAGGGAAAGATTTCTCGCTTCGGATTACAGTGGTTTAGCTATTGACCCGGTTCTTCTCCGACTCGAGAATCCCGAGATCGAACCCGGATTTAAAGACACTAGAAACTGCCTCGTCTTCTGGGCAAGACCGCCGGATCATGTCGTCAAGCTTGCATGCCATCTGCAGCATCTCTTGAAGACAGCTGCACCAGGTATATGCTTGAAACTAGCCTCAGAGTCACGATATGTTTTTCTGGGTGTGCTCGCTAACCATGGGTATGCTCTACCTAGATCTATGGCTCATGCCTGCGCACCGGATGCATATGACCACCCTGGAAGTGACTCACTCACGCACTCCCGATGAGATATCTGATTTGGTGTCGAGAATTAGACCCGCGATCCCCGCTCTCACCAATATTACATATACGCATCGGTCTCGTCTTGTCAAACCAATGATTTCTTACGATCTTTCTGCTGTTGCCGTCTCGTTCCTGCCTGCTGCCGGGGAGAGGGTCCTGTCTCCCACCCTGCGAGCACGTCGGCATGGTGAACATGTCTCAGCTACCCCGGGGGACGGGTATACATACCATCACCTCCGGCGAGATGTTTATGACTTGCTTGAGACGACCGGCGTAGAGGTGGATTCACGATACGTCTTGCCCAGTGCGCACATCACCCTCGCAAGGTATTTAACGCCAAGGGACCACGATACCCCCGAGAAGCGTGCAGCCTGGATCCGCACCATCGAGGAAATCAACAAGTGGCTCGAGACGGAGGTATGGTATAATGACCACGGAGAATTTATTGGAGAGTGGATGGTCGGTCAAGAAAGAGGGCTTGATGCCAGAAGCGGCACCCTTTGGTACGGGGGAGGTCGTACCCTGATGGGAGGAGAAGGCTTCTGATACTGGGAATATCAATATTCTGTAGGTAATGATGGTTTATGTCGCCATGAGCTGGAAAAGGACAATTCAAAGTGCCTCTGGGACAGGTCAATGGAATTAATAGGATTGTGGAAGCAGACGGATGTAAAGCCATATGCAAGTGCTTTGAAGGGGGTAATTACTTTGTTTACGGTATTTGTATCTTTGGCTCCCCGGGCGCCTCGGTCCAGTCCCAGTCGCACGACAGAGAGCGTTTACCTTACACTTTGAAACAAATGCAAGCTGGTGCTTGTTTTTTGCAGAGTGTAGCTTTGCTTCTTGCACAAATGTCTGATCCTTTCCAGTGATGCGTAGTTCTTTATGGCATGATGTGGAATTGATCTTACAGCCAAGTGTGAAGGAAAGGAGGACGGCGTGGAATTGAAATACCGGGGGCGGATACAGGAAGGTACCCAAACCCGCAGCGGCGGGCGACGGTGCCAAAACTCCGCGGCCCACACCCACAAGGCCTAACAAGGCTAGCAGCAACTATCCCGGTCCAACTGTCAAGCCCAAGCCCACTACACCGTTCAGAGCACATTCCCCCGCGCACCTCGTCCGAAGTTGGAATTGATCGATTGCGACGACCGTAGCGACCCTGCACTTGGGCTGACCAACAGCACAACATTTATTACCTGTGTTATTGCATGCTCTTCGTTAGTCGAATCCTTCTAATACGTGAACGTTGATGCCGGGAGGAGTCAAGTATCTTGAGGTTAACACCGTTTTCCTTCTTCCACGGTTGGCAGTTTTCTAGGATATCCTTGCCCCTTTCCCCGGCTTGTCGACACAGCAAATCTTTTGATTTCTCCTCGCAGGGAGCGGCGCCAGGAAGCAGCAAACTCGGCGATTTCGCGATTCCCCCGCCTCTAATCCGCCATTCTATCAGCGCGTACTTTCGCTTTCATCCGAAATTTCAACCTTCGATATCAGCTGAATTGCATACCTCCTTTTGACTCGGTCTTGGACACTTGCTATGGTGGCATCGTGGAGAGCGTTCCCAGGACCCCGGATCACCTCGCGGGACCTTGGTTCGTGACAGAGGGAGCAGAGAAAAAAATAAAGATCAAAAGCAAGACAGACAGGACCAGCCGGGAAGACACGAGAGAAAGTGGTATCACAACCTACAGGCGCATATGTCGCCTGACCTTGGGGCGCCTCTATCGGACTCTGCGCAGCTGTGATTCTGCGGCCCAGCTTGCCTTGGATGAGACCCGTCCAGAGATTGGCTAGCATGCTGCCCGCAGAAATGGGCGAAAGAGCTCCGGGTTCCCTGGGAGGTGCGCCTCACGGTGGTAGTGGTACAATTGGCCCGTCAGAGCGGTCAGCGCAGACATCAATGCTGCCTCCGGTCGCCGAAGTTCCATCGTCGCATGGCATGGAAAGACTGTCCACCAGTAACCTCCGCTCCTCCCATCGGGCTGGTAATATCAACACGCAGCAGAGCACCATGAGGGTCGTAACACCTGAGCCCTCTGATGTTTCAGTCGACGCCCTGGAACGAAATAGTGGTGCTGTTGCACAGATGCCCCGCGGCTTTGGATCAAGGTCACCACAAACTTCCCCACGGTCATTGGGCTCCTCTGGCCCTCCCCCATTGCCTGCCAGGCGTCAAGGGCTGGTCTTCAACAACAATACGTTTTCCGGACCTTTCGACAGCAGTGCTTCGTCGAGCCAACCACCTCCGCGGCAGCCGTCCTTCCGGCCACGAACACACACCATGGATGGCGCCTTTCGCCAGCAGCTCGCCCCTGCTATCGAGACTCGGAATCGGGTGGGCTCGTTCTCGTCGTCCGGGTCTCTTTCCGTTACCGATGACCTGAGGCTTCCGCCGCTGCAGCAACCCTTCGAGTCGTATCGGCCTCCAGATTTGCACGTATCGACGGGCGTCCCGGCATCGAGAGACAGAAAGCCCTCGGCCAGAAGTCGCTTGACGAAACGGCCTTCCTCCAGGCCTTCTTCGCCCCTATCCTCGCCTCCGCCCTCGGTCGATTCGTTGCCGCTTCCCATTCCAACAAATGATGCGAACAGGGTGCTTCTGCTCATGAAAAATCTGTGTGGGAGAATGAGGGGAGAGGTCGAATATCAGCGAGATGCCGGCGGACCGTGGCGGAGCGGCATATGTTATATCGAGGAGGACAGGGGCAGCTTGATGTTTGACTCTGGTGAGAATGGGCCGTTCCACACGCCCCTGATTTCCGACCTCCGGGGGTGCAGGGTTCTTCCAACGAGCTGGTCCGGACAGGATCAGAGATGCCTGGAGATAACCGCCTCACACGCAAGCACAGCAATTCTGCTACGCCCATTGGTGTCGGCAGAGTTGGACCTGTGGCTCGCAGCGTTGCTATGCTGGCAGCAACTACGGCCGTCTGGAGCAAAGTCGCCATCAATGCGTCTTGGAAATGGCCCTTCCTCGGCACGGCCGGAAATCCGACACCGTACATCGACCTCGGGCCTCCGTGAAGGCTCCATCATAAAAGTCGGCAAGGTCCTGTTGTGGGACAAGGGTGCTGCGACGTCTCCAAGAGCCATTGTCAAGCGTCCGTCAACCCGTGATCTACGATCATCGCAAACTTCGTGGAGGAAGGTGTCTTGCATACTCCAAGACAACGGAGAGTTTAAGCTCATGACTGAGAACGACGTGAGTGTATTGTCTGTTATCGAATTGTCGCAGCTTGCGAGATCTGCCGTCCAACAACTCGACAAATCCGTGCTGGACGAAGACCACTGTCTTGCCATCTTCCCAATCTACGCCTCCACGTCCACACAACTGTCCATTTTCAGACCCGTTTACATATCACTCGAATCAAGGGTATTATTCGAGGTCTGGTTTGTTTTGCTGCGCGCCTTTACCATTCCCGACATCTACGCCATTCACCCCGCGAATGGAGGCCAGGTGTACGAAGTGACAAATTTGAACGAAGAGCCTGTCGGAGAGGCCTTTAGAATCGAGAAGACAATCGTCGTGAGGATTACCGAAGCAAAGATCAAGAGCCGGACGTTGATCGCTGATGGAGGCTCTGTGGACCGGTACGGCAGAGGCAGTGGTCACCAGGACTCTGCGATCGGAAACTACCTTGCTGAAATCATTCTTGACGGCGAGGTCCGCGCGAGAACAACGACCAAGATGGACACCAAGAATCCCTTCTGGAGGGAAGACGCAGTCTTCTCGGACCTCCCCGCGACCCTTCCCTACTTGTCCATCCTTCTCAAAAAGGTCGAGCCCAACTCCGAAGGCTTTAGCCACCAACTCCAGGCCACTCTTGGGCTGCCTAAAACTGGCAACTTCACTGAGGTCGTTTGCGGATCCGTTGATATTCCCCTACACCAGCTTGACCGAGGAAAGGATCATGAGCAGTGGCTTCAGATCTATGATGACAAACAAATATCCATCGGTACCATGTTTGTCAAGGTCCACCATGAAGAAATTGTTGTCCTTTTCCAAAAGAATTATTTGCCTCTTTCTGTGCTCTTGCACCGCTTCAGCTCCGGGCTGACGGCTCAGATAACACACGCGCTGCCAGGAAGCCTTCGTCGGCTTGCCGAGATTTTCCTCAATATCTTCCAGGTTTCCAATTCAACCGCTGACTGGTTGATGAATATGGTGGAAGAAGAGATTGACGGTATCGGCAACCAGGCAGTCATGAAGAAGCCGCCGCGCTTCAGCCAGAGACTCAGGTCTAATGAATCAGTCGAGTCAACGAGCGACAGGGAGCAGATTGTTCGTGATATGGGCAAATCGCTCCAGGGAGAGGCGAACTTGCTCTTCAGAGGAAATTCCCTCCTAACTCAGGCTCTGGAATTCCACATGCGACGGTTGGGCAAGGAGTACTTGGAAGAAACCCTTGCCGACAAGATCAATGAGATCAACGAAATGGACCCCGATTGCGAAGTAGATCCCTCAAAGATACACCATGCGGACGACATAGAGAAGCACTGGAACTTGCTCATCCAGCTGACTACCGAAATATGGGAATGTATATCCTCGTCAGCCGCCCGGTTACCTGCTGAGCTGCGGCAGATTCTCAAGTACATCAGGGCCGTGGCCGAGGACCGCTACGGCGACTTTCTGCGCACCGTGTCATATACCTCGGTCTCGGGATTCCTCTTCCTCCGATTTCTATGCCCCGCCATTCTGAACCCCAAGATCTTTGGCCTCTTGCGCGACCACCCTCGACCTCCCGCACAACGAACATTCACCCTGATCGCCAAAGGTCTGCAGGCTCTCGCGAACCTCTCGACCATCGGCAAGAAGGAGACATGGATGGAGCCCATGAACCGCTTTTTGAACACTCAGCGACAGCCGTTCAGGGACTTTCTCGATACCGTATGCTCGATTCCAGCTGAGCGCACCAATGTCGTCCTATCGGCTTCCTATTCAACGCCAATCACCATCCTCGGCCGCCTCACCCCGGTTGCCCGCGAGGGGTTCCCCTCGGTGCCTTACCTTGTCGATCATGCCAGGAACTTTGCCGCCTTGGTGAACTTGTGGGTGGAAGCGCACCCAGCGACTACCAGTGAGTCGCAGGTTTTCGAGGGCGACCTCCTCGAGTTCCATACCAAGTGTCTTGAGCTTCACCAACGGGCCATGGAGTGCTTTGCTCGGGTTGAAAGTCTGCGCTCGGCTGAGACCGCGAGCCAGGCGACCGAAGACCAGCTCAGCGTGACGGACGCCATGGACCGCGTCCATCTCGGCGACATGTTAGGCAGCCTGGCATCATCGCAGAATAGCTCGGCCGTATGGGTCGAGAATGAGATGCGTCCTCCGGGCTCGTCGGGCAGCGATATCGAGGGAGGAGGCGCTGCTGCTTCCGCTTTCGTTGGCGCAACTTCTCGGGAAACGACGCGGCAGCATCATAGTCCTGAGTCGAGCTCGCTACGCCAGGTCTCCAAGGGCAACGGAGCTTCGTATCCAGGTAGCGAGACTGTCCGAGGACTACGCAATGGAATGCACCCACGGAAATTCCTAAGCGGTTTTATTCGCAAGACACGAACAGCATCGCCTGATCATTTTGGGCCCCATGCGGCATTCAAGCCACCGAGTGTTGGGAAAGAACGGGAGCGAGAAAACGAGCGAGAGAAAGATATAGAGAGGATCAAGGCACGGTCTGAAGCCTGGCAAGGGGATGTGACTTCGCGTTGAGGTTTGCGACACAGTATCGGCGAGACTTGCTCTCAAACGGGACAGCGAGAGCGTTCCTTGAGATGGTTGGATAGGGCAAGGACTCACTGCCACGTGGGGTGGGGATATTCATTGTCAATATTTACAGGCTGGTATATTATCAGGTTCATATACACACACCACATATCATGAATTCTGGCTCACAGGAGAATAAATTAAATTTCCATTTTTTTTTTTCAACTGAACCAAGGGAGGCAAGGAAAAGGAAATAGCCCGTATGCCAACGCCGCTTGACCACCGTTCCCTTTGATATCGTAAAATCCACAAACAACGCCTAAACGGGAGCGTTTCGATACTTGCTTTGGTACCCAGCAACTAAGTGAAGAACTTCTTGTACGCCGCCTTTTCTTTGGCAAGTCTCGCGCTGGCGGCCTTCTTGACCGCCGCAAGTTCGGCAAGGATGGCCGCGTCCTCGGGTGCCAGAGCCTTGGCCTGCTCCAGACTCTCCAGCGCAGCATCTTCGTCCTTCAACCTCACATGTGCGTATCCCTTACGATATAGTGCCTTGGCCTTGTCCTTGTCGGAGATGCCCGCCACTGCCAAAGCGTTATCAGCGGCACGAACGCAGTCCTCCCAAGCACCCAGCTTCATATTCATCAGCGCAGCGTTGCTATTCAGCGAGATGCGGATAGCATCCATCTTGGATTTTGTATCAGCCGGCTCATTGTCGAGATCGGGGTCCTCGTTGAGATATCGCAGTCCCTTCTGATACTTGTCAAGTGCCACACTCAGGTCACCGGCCTTGAAAGCCTTGTTTCCGAAATCCTTGCAGTCGGAGGCAATCTTGAGAATGCGCGCAGCCGGCAGAGCCTGGTCATTATTCACCTCGTCTTCGGGAAAGTCTTCGTACTCGTCTCCGTAGGCATCGGCGGTCTTGGTTTCCGCAAACACTGCGTCTCCTTCTGACAGCTCACCACAATCGGAGATGATGGCATCCTTGGAAGGCTTGTCGTTCTGTGTCGTCAGGTTCTCGATTTGTCGCACAACAGACTTGCCACTCAGGACTTGGCCGAACACGACGTGCTTGCCATCCAAGTGAGGGGTCGGGACGGTAGTGATGAAGAACTGGGAGCCGTTGGTGTCTTGGATTCAAACACACATGTCAGCGCGGGCTCGGTGATTTAAACAGAGAAGGTGATCAAACTCACTTGGTCCAGCATTGGCCATGGAAAGAAGGAATGGGCGGTCGTGCTTCAATGTAAGGTTCTCATCCTCAAACTTGGCGCCATATATAGACTCGCCACCGGTACCGTTGCCAGCAGTGAAGTCACCTCCTTGGATCATGAACTGCTTGATCACACGGTGGAAGATGGAGCCTTTGTAGTGCAAAGGCTTGCCCATCTTCCCCTCGCCCTTCTCGCCAGTACACAATGCGCGGAAGTTCTCTGCGGTCTTGGGCACTAGGTCGTTGTAGAGCTCAAATGTGATGCGGCCGGCAAGCTTGCCCCCGATTGTGACGTCGAAGAAGACGCGGGTGCGACCCTTCTTAGCTTCCTCGTTGGCGGCCATGGTGATGTGTAGTTGTTCTAGGCAAATTACCGAAGCAACGCTCGGGAAGGGCTGATTTTGTCGGACATGTTAGTCTTGAAGATGGCAGATCCCCGACAGGGACTCTGATTAGGATGTTGGCAGCTTACGGTTCAGATGAGCTTTTTCTACCGTGTTGTGTGAGTAAATGGAAGTACCTATCGCAATAGCTGCTAGCTGAGCGTTAGTTTGCGCCGGATTTGGAACCGGGATGGTGGGTGGAAGGGCCGTGAGGGTGAGGGAGAGTAGCTAAATTACGTTCACAGAAGCAATTGATATGGAAGAAAAGATCAGACTGCAGCTGCTACAGTATTGTAGAATTTTATGTGTACGGATAGTTAACGATACAAAGCGCAGTGGTAGTTAGCTAGAACCAAGCATCGGCTTGAAGGCGGGGCGGCTGGTGCTCAGAGTTTCGTGAACATTCGAAATGGTGGGGTTGTCAAGGGTTCGGTGCTTCTGGGTTCTGGACCTCCGACCAACTGGACGGACCCGAGCCCCGGGGGTATCCGCCCCCACAGAGCCACAAGGCTTCCCGCGAAAGTTTGCACCCAGTGGAATGAAGCGGCTGAGGTCACCTTGTGACGCTTTGGCCATGTGGATGGAAAGCACCAATGAAATGCTCGATTGAGTTTTGATGTTGACTTGCAGGCCGTGTTCAGCTGAACTCATCACAAGCGTGGGATGGGATATCCATACCATTTTTTATGACTGAGTATCCGTGTCCTACCAGTTGATGATTCAATTCCCATTCCTTGTGAACAGCTAATTAGCTGTTTTCGACGTGTCTTCGCCCTTCTCTACGAACGATTGCTTCTGTTGTGGCTTTTGCGGCTTCTGCGACTTTTCCGGGTTTTCTTTCGGAGACGCAGATATCTCGAGGGTGACCTAATCGCAGATTAACAGACAAGCCTCACCAAAGAAAAGGAGTAGGCTGCGGACCGGCCCATCGTTGACCAAAGCAACTTCCATCATGGCCTGGAAAACACCATCTTTGACCCGGTCGGCAACGTAACCCTCTTGCACTTTGCGTTGAAAGAGCAGGTAAAGGTCCTTTGCCGCGTTACCCCCCAAGGCTCCATGAAAATCTGGCTTGTTGCCCTTTTTCGTGGATGCTAACAGCGTAAACTGAGATACTGCAGTCACATACAGGTAGTCAGAAAGAGCCCTATCTGGTAGTGCGGCTGGAAAATCTTCTGCTCTCGATGTACTCGTAGATACTCACCGCAGAGGACTTCACCATTGATATCCTGGACATTTCTCTTCCACTAACTCTCACCATGTCAGTCAGGCGTTGCCGCTACTAATAACACAAAGGGACTGAGGAGAATGTGATGCTTTACACGGCCACCTGAATCGTCGTCCCACAACTTCATATTCAAAACTTTCGCTGCGAGCGACTCGGCTTCCTTCTCGGTATCACCAGGAGCAACGGCTGCGAACACGAGAACGCCTTTCCCGATGGACGACACAACCTCCTGCTCAACCGTGACTGAGGCTGAGAGGACTCGCTGAAGAATGGCTAATATGGGGGAAACTGGGTTAGAGAATCATATCCCAGGAATCATAGATTCTGAATTCACTTTGTCCATGGCAAAGTGTATGGGCGGCAGGTCACAAACCCTTCATATTTGAAATGGCGTGCTGGGAGTCTATCGGTAGCTCGGTTATTCAGGGGTGATAGGATCTCGATCGATTCAAATCGCTCAAAGGTTCTGTGGCGGCGTGGATATCGGATGATGGAGAGGGCTTGATGATGTGCCGGTATGGATTTAATGCTGACGCGGTACGGATACCGATTCTGTTGGGGAGGGGAGCTAACATGGAAAATGCGCCTTGGCAAGAACAAGTTGTTACAGGTTATCGTTACAGATCCCACCCAAAAGCCGTCCACGTCTCCACGCGTGGAGTGTAGTGTATACACTACATTATCCGTATTAGTGGGATAATCAGTCGCTCCCAGCCTCTGGGCAATCGATTACGCTCACATGTAGATGTTGTGCCAATGCTGATCTCCTGATTCCGAAGTGTCTGGATAATGGCATTTTAACCTTCACCATTTGCCGTAACCCGGGAATTGGTACAGTACATGTGATTCACGCCGCAGCGAAAGATCGTAGAAGCAACCGTAAATCACACACCTTCTAGGTCCTCTCTAGACACAACCAACGTTAAGTACCACACTGCCCAGTAGCTACCGGTACCGAATGTTAAAAGCTCTGTACGAATTCTGGGCGGGCGTTGGCGCGTGTTTCGAATCTGGTAACCAAATAGGGCACTTTAACAGCTCTGCTAAGATGGTCACGGTATTGCTGAGAATTATGCGCTGGATAAAGAAACGCTCTTAACTGAGCCGTTACTACACGTACTGCAGTGTAAAGATGGAAGGTCTAAGAGTCTTGGCGGTCACGGGCCACTTCACGCTCCCGTCTTGCGGCTGGGTTCGGGCTGGGGTTGCAAACAGGGAAATTAGGAACAGCGCAGGTGCCAGCCGCGTTCAGCTCCAACACTTTGATTTGATGGTCTGTGTCCCATTTCCAACAGCTGCGTCTCAACTGACGACGACCGTCTTCAATCACCCATCGCCGCAATCAGGCAAAATATCAAACAACATCGCCGTGACTTTAAGTCTGTTGGTGAAATAACAATAGCATTCCGCTGTTATCGTTTCGCGGTGAGTTCCGGCTTTCTGCGATCTGATCGGCTTTAGACTTTTTAACTTTCCACCAATTCGAGCTTGTTGCTAATAACCAAGGAAGCTCCCACAGGTCGTGCCACCACCACCCCTCCACGTCTCGATCTTCCCTTCTTCTACCCTTCCCCTCCCTTCCCACAACGTTGGAAGGTTTTGAGAAGCAAAACTCAGTCATCCAAAAGGCAACAAAGCCCGCCATTTAAGACCCGTCTATCGAATACCTCCGCCACAGAGCGGTGCCCCGACGACGAGATGGCGGCGCGCAAACTCAATCAGGAGATTGAAAAATGCTTCAAGAAAGTCAACGAAGGCGTCGCTGAATTCGAGTCCATTTACGACAAGATCGAGCAGTCCAACAACCCGACGCAAAAGGACAAGCTAGAGGATAACCTCAAACGGGAGATCAAGAAGCTGCAAAGGCTCCGCGATCAGATCAAAACATGGGCTGCGAGCAATGATATCAAGGACAAGGGTCCTCTTTTAGAGCACCGGCGGCTGATAGAGACGGTTGGTCCGATTACGGAATCTATGCATTGCTCAGTGCTAACAGTCTTGTGTCCAGCAAATGGAAAAGTTTAAAGCCGTGGAAAAGGCCATGAAGACGAAAGCGTACTCCAAAGAGGGCTTATCTGCAGCTGCCAAACTGGATCCCAAAGAGCAGGCCAAGGCGGAGGCGTGCGAATTTCTAGCGAACACGGTCGATGAGCTCGAATTGCAAATCGAGCGGCTCGAGGCCGAAACCGAATCAATACAAGCCACGCTAAAAAAGGGCAAGGGACCTTCGGCCAAACTGGAACGTATTGCCGAGATCGAGAGCATCATCGAGAGACACAAGTGGCACCAAGGGAAGCTGGAGCTTATACGACGGTGTCTTGAGAACGGTGGCGTCGACTCAGAACAGGTTAAGGAGCTGGAAGAGGAAATCTCCTACTATGTCGCGGAGGGAGACAAGGTCGACTGCGTTTACGACGAGGAGATGTACGATGCATTGAATCTGGAGGAGGATGAGGATGTCTTCGGCATGAATCTAGACAACGACAAGGGGTCCTCCCAGGATGCCCATTCGATTCAGGACGATGCTGCAGAGGCAGAATCCCGAAATGGACCAACTGCCCCTGCATCTCGCTCAACGCCTACGCCAGCAACTGCATCGTCTGGGAAACATCGCACGGTGCCGGCAGAAACAGCCGCCGCCGTTGCACCTGGACGCCGTCCATCAGCTCAACTCAAGTCGCCACTCCCGACACTGGCAACGGTCAACACCAATACATTGCCGACGATTGGCAGCGGGTCCTCGAGCACAATGAAGCCGGCGCCGATACCACCGAGACCGGCTGGCGAGGGATTGAAGTATGCAAGCGCTGCAGCGGCCGCTGCTGCAAATGACAAGAACAATCTGGGCATCTCTCCCTTACCACCACCTTCTACGCCTGGCGCCGGTATTTCCCCGTTACCAACAACACAGGCCAAGGCCAGTATGACCAATTCTCCAAGCTTGCCGATAGTGCAGCCCGTGGCTCAGGAGAAACCTCCAGCACCGGCGCCATCGACCGCGCCAGCGGCGAGTTCTTCGTTACCGTCGGTGTCGGGTAAGGCGGAGACGGCCCGTGCCGGAGGCTCCCGAGGCAAGGCGCCCACGCAGACGACCGCACTAGAACCTCCAAGCTCAACTACTAAAGGTATTATGCACACTCATGTTGGTCTTGTCACTTGTACTAATCTGGTCTTAATAGCGCAAATAAATGGTGTTTCCAATGGAATCAAACCAATCACGGAGGAAGAGGAGGAAGAGTCCATCTACCATCTTCCAGAATCCTTGCGAGACTTGGTTGAGGCGTTTGAGGGGAACAAGAATAGGCCGGCCCCTATGACTGCGCCAGCAACGCAAAGAATGCAAGGTCTTTCAGAGGCAAGCAAGCCCCAAATGTTAGATGGCGAGATGGCCCGACACTACCACCCTGATGTCAAGTTCCATTCGCACGCTCAGTTCCCCCTTGAACCGTTGGCGATATTCGACGACCCTCGGCTATATACTCGCATCGACCCGGATACGCTCTTTTATGTCTTTTACTATAAGCAAAAGACGTATCAACAGTACCTTGCGGCAAAGGCACTCAAAGACCAGAGCTGGAGATTCCACAAGCAGTATCAAACCTGGTTCCAGCGGCACGAAGAACCGAAGAACATCACGGAAGAGTTTGAACAAGGAACCTATCGTTTCTTTGATTACGAGAGCACGTGGTATGTTTTGACCTGAGCATTGGGTCTTTTAGGATGATATTTTGCTTACACGTGGACTAGGATGAACCGAAGGAAGGCAGACTTCAAGTTCGCCTACAAGTTTTTGGAGGACGACGTATAAGCACGGCGTTCTGAGACTTGGCCTTTGGCTGCCGAATTATCACGTCTCCACGCCGGTACGGTTTCCGTTTCTTGGGCGCTTTGGGGTTCTCAATCATCGACATGAGGCTTGGTAGCCTGCGATGTTATTACTTTGTAGGATTAAACCGAAAGTAAAATCAATCATGGTTCTACGCACCCACGTACGCATATGTGATGAATCACATTGCGATTGTGTTTTTAGATCATACGCACACCCCGGCTAAGGGTTGTCCTTTGCAGCTCCATGGTTAGTATATGAAAGGCCCATGAGGACATATCACGACCCGGCGTTTTTTGAGTTGTAGTCTCTTAAAAACGCCACGTCGCTCATACGGCGGTGGTCATGATGCACGTACTGTTGCCCGATCCGGACTCGTCATTTGGCGATAACTATTGAACAGAGAGAAGCCGGTGACGGCGTAAACTTCGGTCTCCGGACCCGTAGGGTATTATTACAAAGACAGACGCCCATCAAGAGTGCCCAAAACTCTTTCGGCTTTCTTGTTTTTCTTCTTGTCGAAGGGAGACAGACCTCCGTATCCTCCTTTGGCGTGCAGTACAGCCTTATCTTCGGCCAAGTTGACCTGAGGAGATCACAGTCTGTCCATTTTTATGGAGATGCCGTGAGAACTCCAATCTCTTGTTCAAGGCCTAGAGCTCCCAGGTTTTAAAGCTATTCCCTTCCTTATCAGATACGGGTGCCGGTCATGTTCCGACGACCGAACCCGAAACTGACTGCTGCCTTCGTTGTCGAAAGTGATACGAGATTGAGGCAGTGGACTTTATAATGTTCTGCAACATTGTTGGATCGGTGTCAAATCAGGAATTCTGGAAGGGCTCTCGGCGCTTCCCGCGTGCCCCACAGCCTTGTTCTCGAAGATGGAAAGATCTATCCATGCAGGCCATGATCGTTGACCGATGCCGATGCCGATGGTGACATTGCTGGAGGTATCCACAATGTGGTGGAAAGGGCCGTAACCGTGAATGACCGTAATTGTGTATTGATACGCATGCATCGCGTTTTGTGGACCTTCCGTACTGTATTAATCCGACAAGCCCTGGAAGAGAACCTCGGTTCCCCGGATCGCCATAACACCCACACCTCAACCATCAACTGACCCCAAGTTCAACAACAGGTTCTGTAGCATCCGTATGCATAATAGCATCAGCAGCTCGCATCACAGCGCATCAGCAAAACCCACATCTTTGGGAAACCCTCTGGAAAGAGCTACCCCTATGGACAACCGCCAAGCCAGAGCAGAATGCCTTTTGCCTTTTCGCCCACTCAGAGACGTCGGAGGTTAGGAGCGATGATGCCTTGGGCTATGCCTCGTCGAGTCACCTATGGGAATGCCGAAACAGGTGCACTTACACCCAACGCTGCTCACACACATATGTGTGCATCTCCAGGCTTCAGCGAATCAGGGCTTACCAAACCTTCAGTTCCGAGCCATTTCACGCCATGCCCAAAACGTCATCAACGGGGCAGGGCATGACCTTCACCGAGATGCATGGAATCACTGAACGACGGTGGTCCAACCTTCGATTCTGGACTTCACCCCAATCCCATCCTCAGGCCCAAGCATGTCAAGTTGCATTCGCGAGTGGGGTCCCTCTTGGGACTCTAGGGTCTTCGCAGACTGCTCAGCCGCAATGGAGTCGGTTCGTTATCGCTTTCATTCTCCAACGCCAGCCTCACTACCGTCTGAGACACATTTTGTTCCTTCTCGTCCTGGGCCCGCGCTCCGCGTTCCGGACCGTTATCAACAGAATCGAAAACTCCCTTCCCCGTTGGCCATGGCCTCTTTGAGGATTCGTATGGGAGCTTGGAGGTCTCCATAAAGAATTCATGCCAAATGGACACATGGATTCCTCTTTGGGCCACGGCGCTCTGGAAGTTGTTCCTTGAGCCCACATTCTTGCTGTGGCAGACTGTATTCTACGAGTGTAGAGAGGTCGGGTTTGCTGTGTGTAGAAGGACTGGCCAAGCGCAGGTTGATCCGTTCATTCCGTGTGTACTCGGGAGATGCCACATAACTGCTCTAGTTCTATGCCTTCAAGCAGCCTTATGCCCACGGTAACCTCAAGGCTCCTCAGTGGGGTTCTCTTTCACCTCCGTCTCTGCGCTCGCTTCTCTGTTCTTCTCCCCCCCTTTACCGCCCTGACTGAGCAGATCCGGGTTCTATTATCGCCTCATATTCCCAAGGTGAGCTTACCGTCTTTCCTTTTTGGCATCTGCCTTTGGGTCAGCCTGTGAGGCGGCATACAAGCACTGGGTCCCAGACGCCAAAAAAATGCCGATATCTCCTTTTCTTATTGGCAAGAGCCATGACCTTCGAAACCCCTTCACTCGTTGGCCTGTTAGACGCTCACAGACTCCTCGTCTAAGCCTCTCTGATATCCCCACACATCACCCAATATCAAGATAGTGATGCCGCTTCAAACTAGCTCCACCACTTGCAACAGAACAGGCTATGAGGTACTGGGTGTAGTCGCCATGCGACTCTACCAGGCTCGATTAGCTTGGATTTCTTCCTTTCCGGTTGACACAAACAAGCGTTCGGTGTGGCTGAGACGCTCCGGCTCCCCAGAAGCAAGTTGAGCCTCCTTGGTTGTCCGTACGGCAGGGAGGATGGGGACGTTTGGCTTTAAAGTAGATGTATCTTCTGCGGTTTAAGGCCTCGAACCGCTTTACAATAATCCATGTGCTGAACCCCAAAGTTTCAAAGTGAAAAAAATATAAACCTAATTCGTCACGACTGCTCGCCTCACCTACGGTGAAGAAAAGTGTTCTTCCCGCTTCACTTCTTTCTCGGACCCCGGAGTAGCCACGGCTTCCTTTCAAGATATAAGCCTTCTATCATCCACCACCCACTGCCCGTGATAGTTCAATTCTGCCTCCGCGACTTGAGGCTTGATCAGATTTTGCGCCGCTACCCCGATCCGAGCCCTAAGTCTTGCTCTCATCTTCCTCTTTTCCTGTCCAGTATTCGGTGAATTCAGTCGATATTGTGTAAGTGTTCCCACCCTGGGCCTGTCGTACAGCGGATTGCCCGTCTTTACATGTCCTCTGCTTACGAGTGCTCACCTCGTCATAGTGGATAGGATTTCGAACGGATAACTGGAACACGGCACGGTTTAGTCTGCACTGTCGTCATGGATTCATATTACGGGCAAGGAGCACCGGGCTACAGCTACACGACTTCGCCATATGGAGATGCAGAGTACAGCACGTCTGGTATGCGACGGACCCTCTCCGAGAACACAGACCATAGCAACGGCAGCGCCGGCTCGAACCGCACACATCGGTCAGACGAAGAACACGCATCACAGATCAGCGCAGTCCCAACCTTCGATTACTCACTGCCTGGTTATGTTAACGGCAGCCAGGATGCCGACGATTTTGTCGCCTCTGTCGGTTCGCAATACCAGGGAGTAGACGAAGGCACGGCCAGTTATGTCGCAGCACGGACTTCGGGATATAGCCCAGCATCGACCTCGGAATATACACAAACCGCGGCTTCAGGATACACTCGAGCACCGGCTTCAGAACATGCAGAATATGCAGAATATGCAGAATATACCGAGTATCCCCAAACAACGGCTTCGGAATATTTCACAGCACAAGCTGCAGATTATAGTCCAGCACCGGCTTCAGAGCACACCCAGGCAGGGGCTTCAGCTCCACTCCTTGACAGCATAGAAGGCGATGAAGCCGCGGCATATGAAGCTAGCATGTACGCCCAGCAAATACTTAGCCAGACGACGTACCGGACGCCCAGATTCTCAATGATTCGCGGCGAGGATGTAGACGAGACATTGGGCGAGCTTCAGAGGCGGGACCCTGCGGCCACAGACCGGGAAGCCATTCAGGCAGCTCTCCAGCGATTTCTGTCCCGATATCTATCTCGACATACCCGCGGCACAGACAGGGACCAAGCAAAAATCACTAACGCGCTCCGAGAAGCTGCTTTTCAACTCCAACTACGGATACAAGGTGAAGAAGCATTAAACATTTGCTATTTCGCTATTGCCGCGGTGCTAGCCAGTTTACGCGACGAGAATCCCAGGGCACAACTAACGACGGGTTCCTCATCAACAATGGTACAGTATGTGGCCCCCCTGTCCCTTGTCCGCGCATTGATGGATATTTGGCTGACTGGTGGAATCCAGAGCAACGGCTGGCAGTCAGCGATTCGTGTGCGGAGTTCATGATTGCACGCAGGGAGCATTCGGCCGGGCGGCTGATCTGGAGCGTCACCATAAGATGGTGCATTTACCGGACGATGAAAAGAAGAAGTTCTTTTGCGACTATAGACGGTGTAGTCGCCACGACTCCCCTTTCTATCGTCAGGACCATTTCCGCGATCATCTACGGGATTTTCACAAGGAAGATCTCCTTCGACGGGGCAACAGGGCCGACGAAAAGTGGTGGACGAGCCGGTCAAGCAACGCCATAAACAACGGCTGGTGGCGGTGCAACAGGTGTCTTGTCACCCGGGTAGACATCCAGAGGGATGGCTGGGTCTGTCCTCACTGCGCTATGCACTGTGAGACCGACCGGCAAAGAGTCAGGACGCAGACGCAACGATGAGTCCGGAGGGCGGGGCTGAACTGAAGCAATCTTCTTTTGATGACCTGGGCTGCACTAGGACAGGGCAGAAGCTCGCCTAGTTGGTTGGGATTATTACTGGGCTGGTGGACTCCAGATTATCACAGTGCCTGATTGATGGCCGTGTCGGTGGCAAGTACGCCATGTTGGGGAAGAGCTCTAGTATTTGGTTCCTGTTGTTTGTTATAGGCGTTATCAGACATCTTTCACTTTCCGGGGTTTTATTTCCAACCAGGAATTGGCTTTGGTTGTTTTCATGGGCATCTTTCTGGAAGGCCAAGCAGAGGTACTTTGGTGTAACTATCAAGCTAACGGTCAATTCGCTTCCAGATGGTCAGGATTTCCTTTACTGTTGAGGTTGATACCATCCAATGATCGTTGGCTTTAGAGGAGAATGAGAGGCCATATTGCTGCACCCCTTCGTCCCCATCAAGTGCTTTCCCGAGGCTACCTTTGGACAGGCATAAAAGAGTACCATCTCCCTGCTTGGCATCAAGAATCTATGGAGTAGCTCGGAATAAGCGGATCTTGTGAGATGCCATTGGAACCTGATATCTCATCTCACTGGTGGCCTAACGAGTGAGTTACCACGGAAGAGGCTGTGTAAAAAGTCATAGCGGCCCCCGGGTGTTGAACACACAGTTCGTGGCGCAATGATGGACCAGACGTGCCAAGGACAATGAACTAGGCAGCGACGATGATATCGCCATAGCACAACCCGCGGAGGAGAGCTCACGCCAAATGTCGAATAGCGGATATGAAACCTGGCTTTTCTGAAATCGAGTCAGACCATCGCAACTTTACATCATCTCAGGGCCATATGTGCCACGTGGTTTGAGTTGTCTCGTAGGTGGTCTTGATTAGGTTTACAGTAAACTTCAAACTACGTTTTGAATAGTCTTCCTCGGTGGTCCTCATACCAGCATTCTTTAGACAGAGACAGACGTACATATGCACTGGTAGAGAGACGAATGGATTACGATCAGAGTTTCCCCCAGAGGTAGAAAGCTCGCCATCGTTACGTCACGACGGTGAGCTTAACACGCTGCAACTCGAATGCCGCCGTGGCATGGTGTTTTGCAGAGTCACGACTGTCGCCGTCGTGGAGAGAATCTTGGAGCAACTTGTTTCGGCTTGGGTCTCGGAGTTATGAACTTGTGATCGGGAGCCCGGTGAAGAAGTCAAGTCGCCCGGCAGGCTGTGGCGGGCTCACTGCAGGGGTTTGGACTTGAACCCCGCAATCTGCAGCGGCAAAAAAGGTGAACCATGAGCCATTTGTGGAGAAAATGCGACTCTTTGGGAAGACCAAGACCCCCCCGCTTTAAACCAGCGAAAGCGGAAAGAATTTTGGAGGTTTTTTTTTTATTGTTGGCCTGTTAGACTTGGGACTCAGAAGTTGGTCCCGTACCGGTCCGCCCATGATATGCACTGTATCTCCTTTCCACGCCTAACACAAGCACAAGCACTCAACTGAGACCAGTCCCGCCTGCTGTCCTGTGTACAATTGGTCATCGCCGACAAATCCCCGTTGAAACTTTCGAGACTTATTCCCACTTGTTGCCCCGAGCCGGTCGACCGAGACGGAGGTGCCTGAATACGCCGTGGAACTGAAGGTTGTTGGATATCCATCCATACATGCAAAATCAATCGCAAAACCGGACGTCAAATCTTTGAACGTACTCGACAGGCCACCCAGCATCCTCTCAGTCTGCCTATTTCTCGTCGTAAATAAGAAACGCAAAAGTACCTGCTCGCGGGTTACCCAGGTACTATATACACGGTCAGTTGCATGAATTTTTTCGTCGCCATCTTCTCCACCCCGATCTTCACTGAGCCCACATCCAACATATCCGGACCGGCGTACCCTACCCACAAGTCATGGCAAGAGGCAGCGAGAGGGGAGAAGAAAAGGCCGTCGTCGGTCTGCAACGTTTTCTAGCTCGTTTCGCCAATCTTGATACATAAGAAAACTAGTTTCAAGAGAGGAGGTTGAGGCTCTGCTAGGCTCTGTCTCGCCCGAATCGCCGCACCATTGCACCATTGCCTCCTATCAGCCGTTGCAAACCGCGTTGGCCTCGATATCCCCGACTCCTGACCCCTCCTCGTTGCGAATCCATCTTGTCGTAACTGGGTACTTTCTCCTCTCTTGACTCGCCTTCCCAGACTCTTCCAACTTCCCATCTCCCGGCGCCACTGCCGTGGCTACCCACTCCCTGCTCCCACTGCCAATCATAGCAACCATCTTTCGTTCTGACGGTCCACTAAGTTATCCTCGGCTCACAGACACACCTTCGGCCTCCGTTGCTCGTACGTAGCCCCGGAACCTCCTGCCCGGGCCGTCCCGGCACGATTATTTCTCGAAAAACTGGTCCTCCTTTAATTTCCCCTCCCAAGAGTGCCTCTCCTCCTCCTTGGTCTCTCTCACCATGTCGTCTGTTGCCGCATCCGCCATTCGGTCTTCTCTCCGTCAAGCCACCTGGTCTCGTTCAGTTCCCCGAGTTCTAGCTTCGCCTTCCACCACCGTCCCTCTATTCATCAACTATCGACGCACAATGGCTTCCGCTGCCCCCGCCAAGATCAAGGTCAAGAACCCCGTCGTCGAGCTCGACGGCGATGAGATGACCCGCATCATCTGGAAGAACATCAAGGACAAGTTCATCCACCCCTACCTCGACATCGACCTCAAGTACTACGATCTCGGCCTCGAGTACCGTGACGAGACCAATGACCAGGTCACCATCGATGCCGCAGAGGCCATCAAGAAGTACTCTGTCGGTGTCAAGTGCGCCACTATCACCCCCGATGAGGCCAGAGTCGAGGAGTTCAAGTTGAAGCAGAGTAAGTTGTGCCGGAAACTGTCTGCACTTTATAGTGCCAGAAGTGCATGCACCTCTGGGACGTGGCGTCTCGGGCCGAGGATCTCTGAAACCACAACACGAACAACATTCGAGTCCTCGTGCCGAGGCCGCATCGTCCTGCTCTCCTCCATATAATCACATGTTTTGTACTGTCAAGACTTGAGCTTGTGCTGACCTGTAACCTCTCCCATCTTTGTAGTGTGGCTCTCTCCCAACGGAACTATCCGCAATGCCCTTGGTGGTACCGTCTTCCGTGAGCCCATTGTCATCAACCGTATCCCCCGTTTGGTCCAAGGATGGAAGAAGCCCATCATCATTGGCCGTCATGCCTTCGGTGACCAGTACCGGGCCAAGGACTTTGTCGCTCCCGGCCCCGGCAAACTCAGCATGGTCTACACCCCCGAGGGTGGTGAGCCCCAAGAGATCGAGGTCTACCAGTTCAAGAACGGCGGCGGTGTTGCTCAGACCCAGTACAACACGGACGAGAGCATCACTGGCTTCGCCCATGCCAGCTTCAAGCTCGCCCTCGACAAGGGCCTTCCCCTGTACATGAGCACCAAGAACACCATCCTCAAGAAGTACGACGGCCGCTTCAAGGACATCTTCCAGCAGCTCTATGACACACAGTACAAGGAGCAGTTCGAGGCCAAGAAGATCTGGTATGAGCACCGCCTCATCGACGACATGGTTGCTCAGATGATCAAGAGCTCCGGCGGTTACATCATGGCCCTGAAGAGTAAGTGCACATGAATGGACCTTTTCCCGACGGTGAGGATCCAGTAGTCCCGTATGCTGACTGGCCCCTTTCCTTCTAGACTACGATGGTGATGTCCAGTCCGATATCGTCGCCCAGGGTTTCGGCTCCCTTGGCCTCATGACCTCCGTTCTCATCACCCCTGATGGCAAGACCTTCGAGTCCGAGGCTGCCCACGGTACCGTCACCAGACATTACCGCGAGCACCAGAAGGGCCGCGAGACCTCCACCAACCCCATCGCCTCCATCTTTGCCTGGACCCGCGGTCTTATCCAGCGCGGCAAGCTCGACGAGACCCCCGAGCTCGTTGCTTTCGCCGAGACTCTCGAGCAGGCCTGCATCGACACCGTCGATATCGATGGCATCATGACCAAGGATCTGGCTCTTGCTTGCGGCAAGACTGCCCGCGAGGATTACGTCACCACCAACGAGTACCTTGAAGCCGTCGAGAGACGGATGAAGAACGCCCTCAAGGAGAAGCTTTAGATTCAGTCGTGGAATATACCCAATAAATGAAATTTTCGTCAGGCGAGATGTTAAAATAATACAGCTGGGGGCAGAGCAAGGGAGTAATGACTCCGCCGAGTGCCATGTATCAAAAGGCGACGGGTGGGAGGTACTGGGGTCTGCGGGAGAGGTCTGCCGCAGACTCGAGCGTATATATATCGACTTTGTATGGTCTGAGGTTTATGTTGCATATATTGCACATCGCACACCAGCTGCGTTGATAGAGGAGGAAGAGCCCCATCACAGGCATCCCCTTTAGTTTTCTTGTTGCTTCGGTCTGGGGGCGGTTACCGAATTCTTTTGCACATTCAGATCTGTCCTCCAACCATGGAACAGAAAATACATACCGTTTGTATATAGCTTTTCCCAATACCAATAAAACCTTGGCATGTTGGGCAAGGCTCTTCACTTTTTGAAACATGAACAAACACCAAAAGCCAGCGAGGTGAAATACCATGTCTATTTTGGTTGTAAGAAACGGCCCTTGATCTTTCCCAGCAAACGCCAAAACCAATAATCGGTATAGTCTTAATGAAGTGAACTCCCGCTTAGACTCTTCTTGTTCCATGCCTGGCCAGCCCAGTCTGTGCCCGTCCCGTGATGAAGAAAACGCCAGCCAAGCGAAGAGGGGAAAAAGAAGAAAGGGATATTTTATCCGTTGCCCAGTGCTAATACAAACACAAAAAGGAGACAGGACCCGGCTTATTAAAGTCGCCCGGCATTTGTTAAAAGCTGGATTGATTCATAGATATCTGGTAGACAGAAGACATCCAATACCTAGTCATCGCCTCCTTCACCATCACCATGGGCGGCGGCACTGCTCTTCTTGGACCGTTTTTTTGCCGACGTCGTGGGTGTGCCCTCAACCTCGCTCTTCCGCTTCTTCTTAGTCGGTCGACTCGAGCCCCCCTTTGGTCGGTAGCCCGGATCATCGTCCACGACACGTTTCCGCTTTCCTTTAGCCGTGGCGGTGGGGGTAGCGACGTGGTAGGATTCCTCGTCGTACTCGTCTGCGTGAGCAGCGGCCTTGCTGTTCCGTTTGCTTCGCGCCGAACCCACGGCGCTGCCTCCTCGCCCGGAGGCGCGTTCGCCTTTGGCCCCTCCGCGTCCGCGGCCAGTACCAGTAGTGTGGTGGTCGTCGTTATCTCCTCCTCCCTTATCCTTCTCGGGGTGCGCCTCGGTATCTTGCAGGAACGTTCCTGGCGCATGCTTCCTCAGCCAGTTATAGACGGAGGTAGGGTTACGGAGCGCAAAATCTCGGCTGTGGGATAACAATGCGTCTTTGGCTGGATTATCTGTGGCGCCACTCGTTAATGCGCCGTTGGGCCCGTTCGTTTGGGCAATTGGGGCAAGCGTGGGTAACATTGGCGGCATAGTACCGCCTGTCCTGGCGCTTTCCTGGTTTGCAAGACGCATGTCGATCTCGTACAGGTAGTTGTCTATTTCGTCGGCTGTCAGGAACGAAGGAGGGTGTGAGATGCCCTGCGATGCGTCGGCTGGAGAATCGCGCCCGGCTTGGAGATCTGCCAGGAGGGATGGGAACTGCTCGGCGGCGGTCGCGTAACTCGAGTGAGGGACCTCTGTGAGAAGCTTCTTGTATGACTTGGCCGGACGGTCGCCGTGGGGAGGCGTGTATGGCCTGTCGACGTCCAAAACGAGCGCATCGTCTTCTTCAGAGGGTGGATCTAGGCTCAAGTCAAAGCGCTTCTCTGGCGGAATTTGTGGCGAGTTGTTCACGTCTAGAAGGAGGTCGAGGAGGCGGCTGTAGGAGTTGCGAGATGGTCAGCGTGAACAGAGCGCGTAGGGGTCCGATGGGGGAGCAAGGTCATTCTTACTCTTTTTGTATCGCAAGCCTGCGAGCTGTTGCCAGTGCCTTTTGCTCTTTTTTATACAGCTCCTCGCCTCTTCGCATATTTTGATCGAATTTAATGCGCATCTTGCGATACTTTTTCTTCCAAGAACGATAGGTAGGCCTGTCTTCAGCCATACGAATGTCACCCAGGTCATCTTCGGCCTTGACCTCAAGGTCTGTCCTGCTCCCGGTCTGCGCGTCGAGATAATCCATTGGGGATTGGTCCTTGCAGGGACGGGAGTTGAACGAGAAGGGAAGGGGCTGTGGTTAACAAGTTTGATGGAAGGCCATGGACTATCCGTAACGGCGATCGCTTTTGGAGAGTTGGTTTGCTGGTGGTGGAGTAGTTGGTTGAAAAAGAAGGTTTGACGGTGACGGGGATTAAAATTACATCTCTACAAGAAAGAAGCTGCCGAGTTTGTTGGAGGCGCGTGTTGCATTGCGTGTGATCTGCGCTCCGTCCCTGAGGTGTCCCTATCCGCGGCGATAGGCCGTATGTACCGACACTGCTGAAATCCCTGTCATTACACTAAAAGTGAGGTTGCTTGGTGTGGCTGCACTGTGCGAATCACTCACGATCACAGTACGACGCTCGTGAGGAACAAACTTGCAAAACTGCATTCATTTTAACCCAATACTGCTGTTTTCCGTTATTGAAAGCTCACGATTCTCTGATCAAACTTTCCGCACATCACAGCAGTGCAGCTTCGCAGTTCAAGGGTAACCTACTTAGAGTACAGTACTCATTGATGAAGGACGGAAACAGTGGGCCGCCGCAAGGACTCAGCTCCCCCCCTCCACAAAAAAATCCCCAAGCTCCACTCCGCTGCGATTTTGTTTCTCGCCCAAAGCACCCAAGCAACAAGAACAACAAGCCCCAAACGATAAATCCCCAACAGCGCTCGCACCTTTCAGCCCTTAAACAACACTCGAATCCCACATTCCCGCATGCTTCGGGCATCCTTGACCAGAATGGCAGAAAACGCAGCAAAGAGACTCAAGACCGACGGCGGCCTGGCCATCGGTACCCACAATGGCCACTTCCACGCCGACGAGGCATTGGCCGTCTACATGCTCCGAAAACATATCCCGACCTACTCGGACGCCAAGCTAGTGCGCACCCGCGATCCCAAGCTCCTCGATGAGTGCCACACCATCGTTGACGTGGGTGGTGTGTACGACCCCGCGGCCAACCGCTACGACCACCACCAGCGTACCTTCATGACGACCTTCCCCGGCCGTGCCACCAAGCTGAGCAGCGCCGGTCTTGTCTACATGCACTTTGGAAAGGAGATCATCTCCCGGCGGATTGCAGCTCCCGAGGAAAGCGACACCGTCAACCTGATCTGGAACAAGATCTATGAGAGCTTTATCGAGGCCTTGGACGCCCATGACAATGGCATCAGCGTCTACGACCCCGCTGGGATCGCCGCCGCCGGTCTGGAGAAGAAGTTTTCCAACGGGGGTTTTACGCTCGGCGCCATGGTCGGCCGCCTGAATCCAAACTGGAATGACTCGGTCCCCGAGGATCCTGTCGAGGCTCAGCAAGCTGAGGATGCGCGGTTCGAGATGGCCAGCCAGCGCATTGGAGAGGAATTCGACCGCGACCTAGACTACTATACCAAGGCTTGGTTGCCCGCGCGCGAAGTCGTCTCCACCGCCTTTGCTGCAAGACAAGAGTATGACCGGGATGGCCGTATCATGGTGCTCAAGGGACAGTCAGCACCGTGGAAGGACCACCTTTATACGCTTGAGGAGGAGAACCAAGAAGCCGGCAAGGTCCTCTACGTCCTGTACCCCGAGAATCCCACACCGGACGCGAAGTGGAGGATACAGTGCGTGCCAGAATCCAAGGACTCCTTCCAGAGCCGGAAGCCACTTCCTTCAGGCTGGAGGGGTTTCAGGGACGAGGAGTTGGACAAGATTGCAAGCATAGATGGCTGCGTATTCGTCCACGCCGCCGGTTTCATTGGAGGGAACAAGTCGTTTGATGGCGCTTTGGCAATGGCTAAAAAGGCACTCGAGCTCTGAGGATAGAGAGAGTGAGGCCTGACAGTGTAGACAAGAAAAAAAAGATATCATTTCCGGCTATCTGGCTAAGTCGGAGCGGTCTTACCATGCAGATAACGCCGACACCAGGCTCTGAGAGGGGTATATTGTGTGTGGCTTCAGACTTCATCATCCCCCCACATCGTGTCGACTATCTGCTCCAACAATCTCGGCGCTCTCGATCTTCCTCGCTTGAAACACCAACAGAAATACAAAGCTCCCTAAAGACCCAAAAACTAAACGCAGGTAGGAAATCGTATACTGTCAAAGCAACGTGACCCGACAGGGATCTGCTAGCAATAATAGATCTCTTCGTTCTTGTGAAAACGCAATAATGGATACAGACGCAAAGGGCTTTGGCAAGAGGTCGAACCAGTGACCATCACCCGAAGACCAAAGTGACAACCCAACTCCAGAAGTATTCTTTTTTTTTCGGGGTGGTTTGCTTTTGGTGATCCCGAGTTGTTTTCCAAGTACCAATAGATGTCGTTAAGGTTGGAAATCGTATGGGGTCACAGTCGCATAACTGGGCACCATTCACAGCCCAAAGACGCAGGCTTGATACAGTTCCTGATGGCGGGGCGGTGTTGACAGTGCGGTGAGGGCCACAATCCTCTACCGACGAATGGGGAGTCCTTCTTGGCCTTGGGCCTGTGGCTGTCCGCTCGCGGATGCACCGTCCTGAGCTGGTTGCTCTGAAGCGGCTCCCTCTTGTTGCTTCTTCTCGGCGCCTTCGATATCCTCAGCGCTGGTTTCCCGATTGAGAAAGCTGCTCTCTTTCACCGGGCTGCCTGCCTGCATGCTGCCGTGGTGTTGGTGCGGGAGCAGGATATTGCCGATGCCGTTCGTGCCGCCGACTGGGCTCGACAGGTGGGGGATGTTCTCGGGAACTGGATGCTGGCTGCCTACGGAGCCCGTGTCGACGCTGTCGCCTTTGCCCGCCTTGCTCATGGCATAGTCGCCGCTGTCGAAGTACTTGCGCTCTTTGAGATGCTTGGCGAAGTGGTCGCTACGGCTGGGCAGCTTTCCGTACAGGCGGAAAAGCCGCTGCTCCTCTGGGGAGAGGGACTGGCGTGATGAATAGCATTAGTATCGTCGTCTGGTTCGAGCTCATCGTATTTCCCAGCGAATCGCGCCGCTCGATCAAGGTATTATCTGGGGTATTAGGCTCCCGCAGCACAAAATTATCATGCTCACCTTGATGTCCACCTTCTTTGCCTGGTGGGGATTCATGATGGCGATCGAGATGGGCCAAGGCGGGGTTGTGATTCCGACTGTGCGCACGCAGTTCTTGAGTCGATTGAGACTACGCCGTATACACCCTCTATTACTCCAGTTTCAAGGTAGTTGAATTGAGGCCTTTTTGCGGTAGGTTGTTATCTCCGATGCGTTCTGGTCGTTGGGTAGCTACGAGACGACAAGACAACCAGAGTGAGCGATAGTGAGTTTGAGTGGAGGGGTGTGAATGGGTCCGAAGACGTCAAATATGGTGGGCTGAGTGGGCTGGCGGGGTCGTAACCCACCTGTGCGACAGCTGCAAGGTGTGTGTATGGTGTACTTTTGGGTGAACAGATCCTGTACCATAATACCGTATCAGTACCACAATGCTCCCTGTGGGCAGTGCAGTTCGTATCCGTACAGGTGTAGAATTACGAACCGCAGTTTCTTTTCGCCTTCGATATCTTCTGGAACCCGGAAACCGTAGTAGATCTCCCCCTCGTGTCTTGAAGGTGACACCCCAATGTCCAGAGATCTGCTCTGTAGGTCGGCACCTCGTGATGAGTTGTGTTGCGGGGATCCCCTTTGTTGACCGTCCTAGCTTGTTCGTGAGTGGTGGATTACTGGTGAAAGCTGATGTCACAGGCCGGGTTTCTCCAATATATTGTTTGTCTCTATTCGTTAGGGCCAATGCGGAGTGAACTTGGGCGTCACTTGATATATAATTGTATATGTGATTTGATTCTAGAACATGGAAATGGAAGGTGTTGATGTTTGACGGAGCCGTGGGGAAGAAAGCAAGTTGGTCTGTGAACGATCAGATCTTGGTCTTAAATCATGACAATTGCACCAGGCTTTCCCATCTCTCGGACAACAACAAAACAAAGAACAGCTCATCTACTTTCACGCCAAATCATGGATTGTTTTGTTGTTTTCCCAAGCAACCATGGGTCTAAACTACGGAGCACTTTATGCTGTTGTCAAGCAACATCCTTGCAATAAGACGGATCATATAGAATGACACAACACTACCAATCATGTTGTCTATCAAGACATTGGGTGTCTGCGGAACTAAACCGCGATATGATAGAATAAGAGTATCGCTGGGCCGCGCATAGACTCTCCAGGTGACTCACAGGGTCTGGAAACCATATCGACGCTTTCTGAAGATCTCCCATATACGACAATGACAGAAAAAAAATTGCAAAAGAGCAGGCCCATTCGAGACTCCGGCAGAACCACTTGAACAATTCTTGCATGACAGTGCACACCACCCACCCTATCACAATCACTCGGCACGATGAAGCAAAGCAACCTTCAAGCTCGTGCCCCGGTCCCCAGATCAAAGCAGTCCGCTCCCGTGGCACACGTCACACCCGGTACCATGCTGTGAAGAGCACCATGTTGTGACCCTTACTTTGGCAAAGCAAGCAGAGCAAATGTCCCTCCCACCACGGGCCGAGCTACAAAGACAGGTCCTCCTTCAGGATATGCCCCTGATCCGGCATCGTACAGGTCTGTCATGGCTCGGTTGGTCGAGGTGCGGCCGATCCACGCCGCCATCTTGGAGATGAACATCTTCTTGGTGCTGTCGCTTGCAACCGCGGCGGCAAACAACTGCCAGTCCGACTTGGTCCAAGTGTGTCTGGTGTCCAGCGGCACGGCGTATTCGAGAGCTACTGTCGGATAGAAGTTGCTCTGCATGTCGTAGATCTCTTGGTCGATGAAGTTGAGAGAAAGGAGCTTATCAGCATAGATGTTGTATAGGAGGCCTGGTTTCATGTGCCTCATGTTAGTGCTTGGAGGCTCCGGTCTCACAAAGACAGGAAGCTTACCATGACTGGCCTTGTCGCCATAACTCAGAGTTGTGTGGGGAGTTGTCGTATCGTTGTTGATGGCGAGCACTTTCCATTTTGCCAGGTAATCCACGGCTGTCTGCCCCCACTTGTCCTCGTTCTTGGTCAAGGAGGCAATCTGGGACATGGCCTTGAGGCCAATAATTCCCTTGATGGCCAGGTTTGTTTGGTTGCTGTACAGCATTGATTAGTTAAGCGGCACACTCTGGTGATGCAAGAGAACGTGGAAAGACTGGCGCGGGAGACAATGGCATAGAGATACATACGCAAGCGTGCCGGCAAAGTCGTCTGTGCTGAGCTGATTTGCCGGGATAAGTGAATCTTCGACGAGAAACTCGGCCCATTGTGAAAGCTTTGCGAAATGAGCCTTGAGGTAGTCAACATCCCCGGCACGTTGGGCATAAGCCAGCGACATGATAATCATGTTTCCACACTCCTCGAGTGGCATCGGCTCGTCATTTCCAGCCGGGTAGCCTTTGGCCACGGGAAAAGTGCCAAGGTCGTGTTCGGCATACTTGTTGGGATAGGCGCCGCTTTCCTGGTTTTCGAACAGGGGATCGAGAAGATACCTCGTGAGCGTGGCGTTGAGATACATGAAAATCGGAAGGGCGGGGAAGATGACATCAACAGTCTGAATATCACTGTTGGAACTGATCTCCTTGAGAAAAACGTAAGGCTTCGAGCCGGTTCCGGCGAACTGGAGAGCACCAAAGGTCTGACGCACGCTGAGAGTGGTGATGGTGGAGTAGTCCTGCCCGGCTGTGCTTTCTGAGTCCGTTTTGATCTGACCGTCGAGTCGCTGGCACACACTCGTGGCATGGCCGTAGTCGTTATAGAAGGCCACCACAGCCGAGATGTCGTCTTGGTAGAATGATTGCCACAAGCCTGGCACCGCGGCAAGCTGACCACTCTGGCCGGCAAAGTTGATGACCTGGTCCTGGATCAAGCCAAGAGTGAAGAGTCTTTCGACTTCATCTGTCTTTACACTTCCAACATCATGGGAGAAGGCGAATACCGGCCTGTCCAAGTTAGCGTGCGTGTCTTCAAGCAGAGGTGAGATGACCTACCAGTTGTCGTTGACTGCTCTGAAGTTGGAGTCTATCGTGTTTGGAAGCACCGTCTTGTTGGCAAAGTTGGCTCGCACCTCGTTATCTTGGCCAATGTGATAGGTCAACTATCAGGGCTAGTCAGAAACTACCTTGTATGGTCCGATCGTGGGGGTCTTTTCTTACGCCGCTGTCAGTCCCCGTCGTGAGATACCAGTCGCCCCAGCTGGCTATTTCCCCGCTCTCGGCGAACTGGGACTTGTTGGCACGATAGAATCTGTGGTATGTGAGGTTACCGGATGTCTTGGTCTCCCAGTTGATCACCTGTGAGAGGTCGCCGCTGGCAAACTCTGGATCCAATCATCAGCCAACAATCACACAGTGTGGGAAAGAGCAGACGCCGATATCAGGGTAACTAACCGGCAGAGACATCCATATAGATTTGGACTTTGTGGGAGCTTCCGTCCGAAGACTTGGCCTTGACAGCGATGTACGAAAACTGAAGCGACTGCCGGCCCAGGTCATCAGGGTACACAGGCGAGAAGAACGTGACAGTAAGCGTAACTTTCCCGGCAATGTCGAATGTGAATATGCTCTTTGTCGAAGTATACTCGAGGGACGTCTGATTTGCGGCTTTGAAACCCGGCGCGCCCCCTAACCAGGCATAGACTTCTCCATCGACGCCTACAAGGCCTTCCCAGCCCTGGATCTGATTTCTAGGTCAACAGTCAGCGCCAAGAGCTTGTCCCACCTGGAGCATCTCGGTATGACAGAACAGAATACTCACGTCCAGAACCTCGGCCAGTCTCCGGCCAAGGTACAATCCGAACCGCACTGCAACCAAGTGTTGAGATACGGAGACCTCACAGCCAGCGGAACTGCTGGCGGTCTTGTCGGTGTGTACTTCACGGCTTCAACACCACGCCAGCCCAGAACCGACAGTGCCGCCATTGCAATGGTTGTTGGCCTCATGGTCGCAGCCTAGTATGCGGACACGGAAACGGAGGTGGAATATGAACCAAGGTGAAAGGAAAAGTCAAACCCAAGCCTGGACCGAAGAGTGCAAGAGCAGGAATTCTGGCATCAACAACTTGATGATAAGCCAAGGGACGGTATGAAGAGAAGAGGACCTCTGAGACTGGGCGGCGCGTCTTTACTTATATGAGCAGGTCTTGACGAGACCATATACAATAGTCGTAGGCTGATTCTGTTCCCATGATCGACGTCTGTGAGGAATGGCAAACTGACTAGACCAGGCGGACAAGGGTTCTCTCGGTCTCTCAGCCCTGGATAGGTACCGAGATACTTCCAACAGACCTCCAGATGGCCGGGGATGCATCCAGGGAATAACTCCGAGGAGCGTCTGCATCCCAAGCCTTGATGGAAGGGAAACTATGAACAGCCACCACTCCATGGTTTGTTTCGAGGTAGGCAGTGAGTTACCTGCCTACCTTAGACGGACCCTCACATGTAGCTAAGGGTGTGAAAGAGGCGGTTCCTTAGTTGCAGTCGCGGTCCATCAGCCAGGCTACTGATGCACTGCAAGGTCAAGAGACGACCGAGTTGGCTGCAGGTCACCACGGAAGAGTATGCTGCCAAGTATAACTAGCTTCCGAAGATATACACAGCAGGGTCTCGGTGCTGTTCAAGTTTTACCATTCCGGCACCTGCTGCATTAGGAGCTGTAATTTCATGGGGCTGCCCATGTGGTTTCGAGTAACAGTCTGGGAACCAAGCGGGAGGATGTGATAGGTCGCTCTTCGCTCCCTGCTGTTGGATGTCGAACGCGAAAACAAGACCGAGAAAGGAGGAAGAAAGTATTCAGGGGGGCGCGAGGCAGCAACAATATGAGCAGTAGCTTATGCCGATATACCGGACACCAACAACACCATGTCAGACGAGTCCGAGGTTTCCCGTGTGGCACGGAAGGAGCTATGACGGTATCAGACAATATGAGCTGGACTAAGAGATGAAGCCCCCGGGTCTCTTACGACCAAAGGAGCAAGGAGGGAAAATGAGGACTCCCAGGCACACCGCAACTTGGAGCTTGTTTGACTTCCGCTAACATTGCTATTATCTGATCCCAGAACCCCCAAGACGATGTTCGGAAAGAGGAAGTGAAGTACGCCGCGGCACTAGCAGCAAACTTTATTCCACGGCCGGCGGAAGGGTCGAGCCAAACTTTGAGTCTATCTTTGAGAGAAGATAGAGCCCTGAATGCATTCAGCAGACAAAAAGTACATCTGTATCTCCAGATAGGTCGGATAGGTGAACAGGAAGTAGCACTTGCCCAGGGACACTGACCATGTCAGGTGTGTTCTGCGGGGCGATGGGGCCGGCAACACAGTCAGTGAATAGGGTGTGAGAGGAGGCACAGGATCAGTATGTCAAATCGATACACCCCCAACCCAGTGACGTGACCTTGGTCAGAGAGCAAGCAGGCGAAGAAAGTAAGTATGTAATACTTGGGCTGTCAGTCGTAGATCGCCGGGTTCGGCTCCTTACCTTTGCCGTATTGATCCCGGCGACATGCTCTCCTTCTCAGTAATAGACCAGAGCTCCAATCGACCAACGATGTTTGTTGTTCTACCAAAGAATCGAAATCGTTGAAACAAAGAACAAGCCCAGGGGTAACCAACACGGGCTTGGCTGCATATAGATACCTCCAGAGCAAAAATAGCATCGCAACTTGGTCGACTAAGTAATATGAGTGAGGTGCCCAAGAACGCTGGTCGCGAGGTAGTGATAGTTAAAATGCAGGCACATATGCGTCCGTTCGAGATCGGATCGACCCAAAACAGCTTAAAACGCCACGCCCCACAGACCTGCAGTCATTTCCGGCTTAGGTGATATATTGGTACCTATAGATTCAAACTTGTCGCCGGACCTTGAGTGTCTCTTGTAACCCGGAGAATGGCGTCGGCACTGACGATAAGACCGGTATCCGTAATCTGGATAACATAAAGATTACCTAGTACAAGATAGGTCGGATGAACAGCAAGCAGGGCCGTTGGGCGGCTTGGTTTTCCACATGGAACTTAACAGACGGCGCCAAAATCCCGTTACACTAAAAGACGTTGCCGACGATTCCAAGTTCCCCAAGTCAACTACCGCTTCCCCACAAGGCAGTTGCCGTGCACTAAAATATTGGCTATCTTGGCGCTGATGCTTGGTTCGGCCACAGCACCTCTCACGGCGCCACCTTCCGCACATAGTTTAGTGCGTCCCCATGTAAGGCAGCAACCACCAAATTCTCACACCACCGCACAAACCTAAAAGCAACCTTAAGCTCCTACCTGAAAGTCAATCAATCAGACATCAGCACTTTATAAGCTTTCCCCATGACATCAAAAAATGAGCCCTTCGCCAAGCACTGATCAAACGGTCAAACCTGCCAACCGAGCTATTCGACCGATCCGAACCTCCCTGGTGACTCTCCCCGGTTCACGGAAAGAAGGGCGACCAGTGTATCGCCGGCATCACCAGACCCGACGACTCGACCATGAACATGTCATTTGAAGGATTGAGATGCCTTCGTCCGGGCCATATGAATGGGCCCAAGGTATCATTGCATTTAGTGTAGCGTTTATGTGTAACTGTTTGTGTGATATTTGTATGCAGACATCCCAAACTCGGCCATTTATGGGGACCAGATGTGGGATTCGGGGAAGATCTCGACATCATCGTCGGATAGAAGGCGAGAATATTCCCTTGCATGTGCTTTTACTATCACGTGGAGACATCCACGTGTTGTATGTCTCGAACCGGACCGGAGCACAGCATGCATCCCAACCGTGGCATCAACGGAAACCGTTACGTAACGGTCGTGTATGGCTTCAAGCGAGCAATAATCGGGCTGCCGATATCATCCTACCTAGCCCGGGTCTGGCGCCTTAGGGGGACAGGGTGGTATATCCCGACTCCACTCCGGCCCGGGTCCGGAATGGGACTATGGGTCCGGCACCCGGCGCTGGACAGCACACCCCACCACCATCAGATTACGAGCAAGGGAAAATATACACGCCCAACGCCATCTCTCCGCTGTTTCTCGTGTGGATATTGGACGGGTTCAGCTGCGTCAGAATATCACACCGAAGTTCTCACATCCATACCCACTCGTTCTGTTTCTTGACACGACAGCCGTCTGCAGTAGAACCTGAGAAGAACATTACGAGATGGCCGCATATATTGGTGACCAGGACATTGTAAGCCGATGTTGTACCGTCTCCTTCTCTTTGGACACTCCAGAACAGCATCAAAGCACGGTAAAGAAACGACACACCTCCAACAGGTACAACCGAGCCATTCCCATACTTGCCACCAGAGGATGGTTCAGAGATGAACCCAATAAAGAGAGTAAAAGAGCCGGGGGTCCTTCTATAACCATGCTGTACAGTTCGCAAACCCTTTCCTCGCATACCAGAATATACAGGACTGGGCCTTCTGCTGGCCAGGCAGGGCGTGCCACTCACCCGGTGGTTGCTGCCTCCTTTACTACTCTCGCCAGCAAACGACCAGCCGCTCATAATAGTCCGTTGAGTTCGTTCTGCGCTGCGATTGCCTCACCGATATTCGCCCAATCCAGCTTGAAAAACTACCTGTTAGCGACACCGAGCAGCCAGGGCTGGGGTAGCAAAACAAATCAAACTCACCAAAATGAAATTCGGTAGACGACCCCATTTCTCACGACAAAGATCCGATTGTGCCAGTATAGAAGAGACCGAGTTTGTTATGGGCGCCGCACCCTGGTCCGGTATCAGGATACCAAACAAGTCAATATCAAGGTAGTGGTTGACGAGGTACATTCGGCCATCGGGACTGGCGCCTTCTGGACGGTCGAGATCACACTGAGCAAAGCTGGGATCAGTTGTGTCGAACGGTGTCTCGAACATGTAAGCGAACTGGTCCAATATGAAGGGGACTTTGGCGGTGTCGGCATGGTAGTCCATGAAAACAACCAGTCTGGTGTTTGCATCTATTAACGACTTGAGAGTGGGCCACTCGTCCATGGCCAACTTGGGAGACGGCGCATATGTGTAGCTGTCGAGGCCCACCGCGGTGAAGACGTCTGCAAAATCAGTAACGGGTACGGCATCCGGGTTTGTGAGCAAAAGGGTGACGACCTCATTTGGGTGGTCATCCAGCCAGTCCTTGATAGGGGTGAGAAAATCAGCCAGCGGGCCCGCGTCCAGGAGGAGGCACGATGTATGGCACATCTGAATGCCGTCTATCCACTTTTGCGTCTGGGTCTGTAGGAAGCGCAGTCCGATGTCCAGAATCTCGGTCGCCGAAACATACTGGTTGTCGGATGGCAGGTCACCCACAAAAGCGCTGTTGTGGGCCCCGATTTGCGCTATCTGACTGTATTTTCGAGAGCACAAAGCTTCATGTCCATTGCACCTTGAGGCCGCAGAAACCATGCCGCGCCCCGTGATGGGCAGGATCAAGGAGACCATGCAAAAAAGGGCAAAAGGCGGAAGTGAAGACGACATATTGATAGGCGGTTCGAACACGGACGTTGGGAGCGTCGAGGCCCGAAGACACCGATCAAGACAGGGAGGCTAGAGACTTATAACATTTTCCCCATTCTACCCCGTGAGGGCCGAACTGGATTGTGGCCGAGACAGTTGGATGTGAGCGCACCGTTGGCTCAGGTCCAAAACAGTGCCCAAGTCTTCAGAGGCTGACTGGCAATGCCCATCGTGGTTGAGCTAACCCTCGCCAATGAATCACTCGTACCATCACGATCGATTTCCATGTGAAACACGTTCTATACCCCCGGCAGTCAAGAACGACGATAATTGGAAGTCCTGTTTGAAGCATTGTAAGAAACAGAGGCTGATTGGTTGAACCGCATAACAGATCTGCATTGATATATAGTAAACTTGGATCCCATTGATCCTTAGCGACGACAACGACATTTTACTGGCTAATTCGGGTAGTATTGTTGGCAATGCATCGAGGTTCGCTCAATGCTGCCCGAGATCTTTTTTGGTAATCCTTCCAGTTATTATGACGTGATGTTGCCTTCGGCGATGGTTACGAACGAAAACACTCGATACTGTCGGTTTGTTGTTGTTTGCTAGGGGAGGGGGCCATGGGTTGAAGCCATTCTTCACCGCATAACGAGAAAGACTGAGATGCGTGGAGATGCAGTATTGTTTCCGCTGGTTGATGGTATTACACTACGTAGGTACCTACCCTCCATTGCACACCCACTGAATAGAGCCACCGGCCCGCGACCCTGTCCTCCATAGTCCGCTCGCTCGATGTCCACACACTAAGATGGTGTAGGTGCTGGTGCCCTTGTACTCCGTCGACCGGCAGATCTCCCACTCGGGGCTTGGCATGCATGAAATGGGCTGAAAAGCCATGTGGGAAGCTGGGAAACCCCATCCACAACTTGCCTTGCCGGATCGATATCCTTGCAAGGGCCATCAGCCTCTTTCCTGGCCCCCCTGTCTTTGGCGGAGACTGATGGAGTGGATTCAAGAAACAGGCAGTCCAAGACAAACACGGTTACGCTACAGAGTCCTTAGCTCTTTATCTCCACATTCGCGATCTGCCCGAAAGACCATCCAGATCTTCTCTCATTCACAATTGTCTGTATGGGAACTCGCCTGTTGAGCGGTGCTACTAGACATGCTGAGGAGACCTCGACTGGCCCCATGGTAGAATTTCTATTTAAGCCCTTCCCCGTGAAAAAAGTCCACTTATTGGAGGGGGATGGGTTGCCCAGCAGGCCCGTACGGCATGGTATCCCGTGACACCACGATACCGCGACTGTGCGCGTTTTCCCCGGTCGTCCGGATTTCATGCGAAGCATGCTACAGTACTTGCCTCTGGTCCTCAACATTTTGTGTAGATGTCGGGTGGACGTGAATCCACTGGGTGAATTCCGAGCCAGGGATCCATGCATATCTGGTAGGTGGGTTTTCTTCGCTTTGCCAACCCCGAAAATCCCCTCTCAGGGTCTCCAACCCTCCCCCTTTTTTGCTGCTGCCGTTGTTTTTCGCATCCGCTCGGCGAACAGGGCACGAGTGGGCTGGTCAAGGGCATGTGGAAAAGGAGGGGCAATATTAGGGGACCAGGGTATTATTTTGCCCTCGGGGGCACCCACTGCTACGACACACAAGCTCTGTGCAGTCTTGCTCCTCCTCCTCGGGTCTTTTATTACAGCAGTTGTCTGTATGGCATAGGTACCCCCGATCTTATCCTCGATCAAAGGCTGGAGTAGAGACCCCCCCCACTTACTCCGGTGTCCATCAAGTCATAACAACATAGGCACAGCCAGATTCGAGACAGCCTGGGCCAGGGAGAGTGTGTACCTAATTGTTTGACCGCGGCCGTTCACCTCCTGCCGATGGACCTATGCATATGTAATACCCCACCATCGAGGGAGCAGTTGCAAGTAGGCGGTGTCATTCGGTGGAATGCATGTTTAGCTGAATATTTCTCTTCAACTTGGGGAGTCCTACCGGCCTCCAATCCGGGGTCTGTCGGGGCCTCGGTGGGACAACAGTAAGGCATATCTTACTCTGGCCCATCACTCCCCGGGGTAAGACAGGTCGCAGCACAGCCATGTTCTCCCCGGTCGGGCATCTTTGATCATCCTGTAAGACCTCGGATGCCGAGTGCATCACTGGCGTTTTAGCTTGCCACATCCCTCGGATGTTTCGAAAACTCGGAGTCCAGCAGGACGTTACTTGACCGCCCGAGCCCCTCACAGGCTCGGACCTTTCTCCGGATATCCCGGCCTTTTTATGCTTGCCTGTCGCCACTATTCCAACGGGCCACTGGAACACAGGCCGAGGGTTGGGTTAGGATATGTGGGGATCTAGTTCTTTTGGCATGGTGTATGCCTGCTGAACACTGTGACACCCAGCAGCTACGAATTTTATCCATCACCGCTACATGGCTGATGCGAAGGAGTCGGAACTGGTTGTTACTGGCAGCGAGGCGTCTCGAAGGGTCTGATATGACGTCCCTCCCATCCCGAGCCTCTGTATCTGTGGTGGTGATGGCGAAATATGTCCCAATTTGTTGCCATTCTCGCCCAAGTGACCAGGCCACCACCACCACCAACAAGGTTTTTCTGGCCCCCTTCCATGCAGCTGCCAAGGGAGCGTTGGCCCAATAGTCTATCCCCACACCGACGAATCTGGACCTGGCTTGGGAAAAACACCGCATTTTCTGCCACCAGGAGGGAGGTCGACAAGAGCAAGTGGCCCTCCTGCCCTCTTGCCCTCCCACCTCAGACGCAGCTGAATGACTCGCAACTCGGTCTGGTTCGACCAGCCAGACTCCATCGGTCCGAGAATATTCTGATTATGCTCTTGTGAGGTTCGTCCCTCCAAACAGGGGCAACGCATGTGTGGGGACTGCTTATTGACCCTTGGTATCCTGGCACAAGGAAACGGCTGGTGTCGCGTCAGAGAACAACAGGTCGCACACATCTCGTGCCAGAAAAAGCTGTGCTGGACCCAACGCGCAATCGCTGGACAAAAGGTGGGGGCAAGACCAGAAACGGCCAGTGGCACACGCATTTACTTGTCACTGGTTAGCCCGGGTCTACGCTGTCTTGCTCACGGGGAACAACCAGAGGGACTGCCCATGTGCCCGCATCTTGACAGGCTACATACAGGTCTCGAGTGAGAAGGGCAACATCCGTGTGAGAATCCAGCGAGATCACCAAGGTAGCCAATATATTGGTCAAAATCAGAGTTACAATACTCTTGTCGCTATTGGCAAGATAAGTGTGGGAATATGTACAACGACACCCGCTTTCGTATCCCCCATGCTGCATCCAAACACCTTGTCCTATGCTCCCAGGAACCCCGATAGAAATAACCCCCACACCGGGAAATGCATTCTTTTCAGTCATACGCCCATGTAAATGTCATTGCCCCATAATGTTGACCCGCCCGCCGTGCATCATGAATCTACCATAAGTAACAAAACCAAAGAAGACGATGCCCGAGAAAAAATAAAGAGAAAACAAAACCGCCCACAGGATACGCCATAACCACACCACCTACCCGTTCCCAAACCTGTATAATGTTCTATGCACACGCCTGATGATTCTATTTTACCCCTGTCTTGCTTTCACAGCCGGTCCTAGAGAATACCGGCTGCCTTCCTCGATAAAGGTGTCACAGAGCCGGTGATTGCGGATAGTAGGCATTGGTTGGGTACATGGACCAAGACTGCTGCTGCAGATATGATGTCGATGAAGATGGCGGGACGCTGGTAGGACAATAACCCCGATCTGTACGAGACATCCAGTCAGCAAAACCTATATCGGTCTCGCTAGCGGATGTCTTACTGGTGTCCAGGTCTTCGTATTCAACCTTGGGAGTGCCGTCGAGACAGGAGATGGGCTGGGACTGCATCAAAGAGCCATCTATCATGGACGGGACGCTGGTGGGGATGTACCCGGGGACGTAGTCGTCGGGATGGCCGGTAGAAGAGCAAGGACTGGACACCGCTGACGATACCGGTACTACGGTTGGCCAAGACTCACAGGGCTCAGGTGTTGGAAGATAGGAGGACCCGAATGCTGACGAAGTGCCATAATCGGCGGAACCCTGGCCGAAAGAAGATGCTCGACTCGACACTGCAGATGTTGGGGTCGGGAGTCCATCCACGTCGTATCCTGTTTCCGGAATGGTCAGAACATGAAGCGAACCGTCGCGCATGTTCCCGAGATGCCGCATACCTGGCGGGGGATATGGCCGTCCTTGGATTCCAAAGCTCTCCCGCAGCGCTATTATCTCCCGCTCCAATGCCTTGTTTCTCCTAAGTAGGTTCTGCACCGTCTCGTCTCCGTTCTGCCGGCTCTTGAGCTCCGCCAATTCTCTCTCCAGACGCTCAATGTGCTCCTTCGTGCGAGCTCGGATGGCCCGCTGGGCTTCTCTGTCGTTTGCTCGTTTTCTGGCAAGTTGTTGGGGTGTGAGAGTTGATACGCTCCGGGTGCCTGGGGTAGGATCACTGTTAGAACATGGTCTTGGTGTTTTCCTTTTTCTTTTCTTCTTCTTTTCTCTGCTCTTGGAAGGCCTGGTCGATGCCAAGAGGTAGTGCACCCACCTTTCCGTTTGGTAGTTTTGGCTGGTTCTGCCGGAGGTGACCGCGTCATATTGGTGGATTGGTGGATTATCAGTCGTAACGAGGGATTGAGGTGGTATTACTGCGACGCTTCTGCTTTCGTTATGGCTGACAGACGTGCTTTTTGTGTGGTGAAAGTTTGTGTGGTTCAAAGTTTGGAATACCGGTGAATATTTCGGGGATGAGGCTCAAGCAGCAGACAAAGATGCAATACGTGGGGGCATCGATGGATCTGAGCAGTTGTTATAAAAGCAGGCGTTGGGCTGGCCGCCGAGATTTCCATAATTCTGCCATGTGGGCTCCGCACGGAGCGGCCAACCTAGTAACACCAAAACCGGCTATCCACCCAGGTGAGTGGAGCAATCGTTCAACGTATGGATGAAAAAGAAAAAAAATTCGACCTGGATCATCCTAGACAGTCCCATGGGGCATCAGAGAAAGGACTCGGCCAAAACTGGGTGTCCTTTCTAGAGAAACCCTAGCACTGAGCGGACGCCTAGTCCCCTGCCATCTGAGACGGTCGAGAACCAGCTGGCCGACGCCAGATGTGAAAGCTCAGGGGCGACGGGACAGGTAGGGGGGCCGCGCCTCCCTCTCGGTGAACATCGTGCTGTCACCCCCTTATCTCGACCGAAGGCCATAGCAGCAGAGGCCACCGGCTGAACAGTGCCATGTGACCGGTCTGCCAAAGCGGCGTGTTATGACGACACACCAGCTGTCTGTGAAGGACGAGGAAGCACGACCAGCTTCTGGAAGTCCTCTTGTTCTTTGACTGTGTGGCCTGATCGTAAATGGACAGGGGTCGCCGGGAGGCCCAGTATTTAGAGTTGGCACTACAGTTGAAAGATGCATGCGAGAAGCCTCAGATTCTCTCTAGTGTGCACAGTCCGCCCCAGCATGCCAGCGTAGTGCCTGGGGTTCTTGCCTAGTCCGAGATTCTGGCGTACACTTGCCGGGCATCGTCCACGGCGCTGGACAGCTGGAAACCTCTGGGGGGGAGAGACCACCGATGGGCACTCCGAGCTTCGCCGACCGCGTCCTATATATCCCGCCGCCCCCTCTGCTACCATCTTTAGACGGTTTGCACAGAGAAAGAAAGCCTGCTGCCTAATTGAACCCATTCAACTGCCCTTGTTTAGCTTTATCGTGTCCGGACTGTGACATGATCTATCTACGGTGTGCATTCGGATTTCAAGTGCTTGTTCTCAGACGCTTGGGACAAGGTAGTCGTGAAGATAAATGTCGCTCGTCTCGGTTCAGACTGGAGAGAAATCTTACAGAAAGCGGTGGAGAGAAAATTGCGGTTGGGATCTTGCGCGTAGATTCGATGCCACAAACACACTACTAGGTCTGGTCAACATAGGGTGGGTGAGTGGGGACAAACGTACGGAGTTCCTCGGTGGGGCACACCAAGAAAGTATTCGGCCGAGAAAGGGGTATCTTTGAAAAGAATAGACTATATGAATGAAAAAAAGGCGGGGCTGGACGGTAGGAAACGGGTGCAAGGGCGGCAAGAAAGCAGAAAAAATATCTCAATACCAGGTTTCCGTTGTGCTCGCTCGCCCACAACCGTCGAGGTTGACAACGGACCCGCAATACCAAGATATCCCCACGGGCCAGGACCGGGTTTGCTATCGAGTTAAAACTCTTCGCCGCCGAATGGGGCGCCTACCGTCGCCATCGTAGCAACACCCACAGCCCAAGATGATCATCTGGGTTAGGTTTGAGCCGACGACGGGTGTTGGGAACTTCAAAGTGATGTATGTCGCTTGCCAGAAGAACACTTACAGCACTCCGCCGTGTTTCTCACCGTGGTGAGGCCAAGTAAACGCGCTGGCATCCGGTCTCCATCTCCATACTCCGTAACGTAGACTTCGGCTTAATCAAATTCAACATCTCCAACAGCTCCTACCAGCTCTTCCAGCCCGCCCACGCGTGTTGGTCCGTCCATTCCCTGTGGCGGCAAGGCCCACTTCGGCAAGGGGCTGACATAGCTCCACGCTCCTTCGGCATCTTCATACCTTAGACTATGAAGCCATAGGGAGAGCTCTTGGGCACCGGGATCTGTATACAGCGGCGTGTTGCATTGCTCACAGACCTCGCCCGACATCTTTTCGGCCTTTTTCTCGTAGTACTTGTTCAACATTTCGTCGTAGTAGGCGACAGCGTCCGCTACCTCTTCTTTGCCCATCCGTGAGAGACGGGCAATGATGTCCTCGTCAGTATTCTGCACAGCATCGGGGTCGTTGGCGCCTAGGTCGAAGCCCCAGACTCGCTGGTTGGCATAAATCGGGTCGTTCTCGATCGGGTGACCGAGATATTGCAGGTGGACGCGTAGCTGATGCGTTCTCCCAGTGACGGGTAGACACCGTACAATCGAGTAACCCCGCTCGGTTTTGGCTTTCTCTTGAGCCGTGTCGTCGAGGCTGGCGCCTTGAGAAATCCGACCTGCTTGGCTCGCCGTTGGATAGTATGCCAAACGCTTGAAAACAGTTCGCGCCGCCTTTCCGTTGGCACGAACCCGATTTAGGCCAAGTTTTGGCGAAATCTGAAGAATAGGCTGGTCACAAACCACCTCCCCATCAGGAAACCTACCGACAACACGAGCTATATATTCCTTGCGCACCGAACGTTGTTTGATCTTGAGGTCCAGCTCGCCAGCAGCCTTGGTATTCTTGCCAATGAACATGATGCCACTAGTGAGCCTATCGAGCCGGTTACATGGGCGCGGCAGGAAGTTTGGTCCTCTCTCTGCCTTGAGAATCTCAACCACCGAGTTGAAATTGTAGCGACCGGCTGGGTGAACTGGGACCCCAGATGGCTTGTTGATAACAATCATATCCTCGTCTTCGTGGATGACGCCAATCGGCTCGGCTGTGATGGGCGGCTCGTGTCGGTGCGTTGTATGGCTAACAAGATCGCCATTCTGGAGGACATAATCAGGGCCGATCACTTTGCCGTTGACCATTACGAGACCCGATTCCATCGCGGCGCGATAGTACTCAAGCGGCCGGTCGCGAAACTCGCTGCCGAAGATATCTATCAGGCGGCGACCACGCCATCGCTCCTTGCACCATGTGTTGTATGTGTAGTGATACGGCGCGACCCGCCGAAGCCCGGCCTCCAGATAGTATGGCCGGGGAAACGGGTTGCAGGGTGTGACGACGACTGATGGAGGTCCATCTAAATGGATGGCAGTAGTAACGACAGTGCCGGTGCCGGAGCCGGAGCCGGAGCCGGAGCCGGAGCCACAGATGTTCGAGGTCGTCCCCGAGGGGAGGTTTCGGGCCTCATGGGAGGGGGCGAGGGGTTCTCTGGCGCTTGTGCCCATTTTGTCGATATCAACCCTTACAGAGGCAAAGAAACTGGGGGCTGCGTTTAGCACGGTTCTTCTGGGAAATTTGGTGGCAAGAAGAAGCCGATCCATTAACAGACCATTAATATTGTATGGGCCAGAGGGTGCAGTTTGCGCCAGACACCATATTCAAAGCGACGTGGTTTGAGTTGCGGTTGACGCGGAATGCCAAGCTGCAGACAATTAAGAAATAGAGCGGTGAGGTAGGGCAGAAATGGACTGGTCCACCGATCAGTCCGCCCACCTCCTGATTGAACCTCGGGCCAGCTTCCAAGGTACCATGCGGGGGCTCCAGGGGACCGGAAACAGAGTTCCCTAAACAATATGTACCCCTATTTACCGAGTACCTCACAGATTACCAGAATATCTCACATGTTATCCGTTCAGTAACTGGCTTCTCTTAATACGGATCATCCATCTGTACCCGGACTTCAGCTCTTACTCGCGTCTCTCTTCATCTTGCCAAACGTCCCAAACTCGCCTTAGTCATGGCGAACAAGTCATTGAAGAGCCGTACCAGGCAGGATTATCCGTACATCCTCGAATACCGAACGAGATGGTAAGCTATTAATTCCTACGGGCATTTCTGGTTGAATGCCAGTGTGTGTTCCTGCAGGCCGTTCCCCGAATCATGAGCCCAGTGAGGAAGTCTGTAGCTGACCCTGGGAAAGGAGCGACAACGACATGTATAACCATATGAACAACACGATTTATAACCAACTTTTCGATTCCGTTATCAACGCCTATCTCATCGATCACGGACTTGATCCAGCGACATCTCCACAACATCCCTTAATGGCTCGCACCAGTGTTGATTACTTCGGATCAATCTCATACCCAGCAGTGGCAGAGCTCTCCCTACGTGTAAATCATCTTGGGAAGTCGAGTGCTACATACGAGGTTGGACTCTTCGAAAAGAATGTCAAGGGTATTCGGGCAGTTGGGGAATTTGTTCATGTATTTGTGGATCGCGAAACAGGCCGCCCGAATGTAAATGGGATGAATAGTATACTACGACAAAGCTTAGAGAAAATCTTAGTAAAATCACTTAAGGGTAAAATATAGAGGATCTATATAGAGAGTTAGAAATTCTTACTATATTTAGTCTTAGACCTTAGATATAATTAGTAACTCGGAAATTAGGGTTTAGAAATTCCTTTACGTTAGATTTCTAAAGAATAAATCTTTTAGTTTAGACTAGTTTTTTAAGAAATTTTAAAAAAAGAATTTGTTATTATAATATATATAACGTAGTATTAAGAGATAATATATTTAAATTATTAGTATTATAATTATTATATTATTCTAGAATATTTTTAAAGTTCTAAGTTTAAATTAGAATAAAAAGAGTTAAATTATATTCTTTTTTTATTTTCCATAAACTTAGTCTTAATATTTATAATACATTTAGTCTTATTATTATCCTATAGTTAACGTATTTTATCACCGAGCTGCGCATTTCACCGAGCTGCGCACTTTCTCCCATTTTCACTACATCCAACTTCAACGCTGATTTCCTCCACCA